>KZ451947.1:831093-1027863 GCA_002786265.1 Apostasia shenzhenica | reverse complement strand
AAAATAAATTTCTCTTCCGTTAAATTTAAAAAATAAAATTATTATTTTTTCATGTCTAAAAAAAAAGCTCGAACCAAACGAGGCCTTAAGGTTGAAATTTGTGTTGGATGTGAAATAAAGTTATTAAAATTTATAATAAATTTAAAATATTATTAAGATATTTTTTTGCCCATTTTTAGGCTCATGCCAAACAAGGCCTTAGGGCTAAATGAAAAATATTATTTAATAGAGTGCAATAAAAATAAAAAATTTATGTAACTGACCACAGTTGATGGGATAAAAGCTTGATTGTTGTTGTACAAACATGATCTGGTTTTGCTTCCACCAAAGATCCCAAAAAAGGTATCCAATCTAAAATTGTATATTATCTAAGTTCAGATCTATATATGATTTCTTATTGATATAACTTCAAATGCTTTCTTGTGATTATTAACAGTTTCCTCAGCAATAGATGAACTGATATACTCTTACACAGGCAACTTCATATATTTGCACGAGGTACAAAACTGCTAGTGCACGCAACAGGAAGTCTAGTTAAATGAGGATCTCTCACATTCTTATCCCATTTCAGTGCTACATATTTCTTCCACAATCAGTTAGGTTATAATTAGTGTATGCCTTTAGAATTTGCATTTTGCTGATAGGCTAACCTTAGTACTAAAACTCCATACCTGTAACAATGCTTAAAAGCTTATGATAAGAAAACAAGAAAAGGTCAAATCCTAAAGTTTATGCCATGAGGTTACATTCAGAAAAAACTAGTGAGCAAACAAAATTGACAATAACAGTCAGTAATATTAGATCAAATTTAAAATAATATAATTTGTAAAATTTGGTGCCAGAATAAAATATGATCCATAAAATGACAAACGGCAAATTTGAGAAAATATTCTGAAGATGTATCTGCAATACCCTTTTTAGGATTGGCATGACATTCCTTGGTAAGACAGGTCAGTTGGAAATTCTATTCACCAAAACTATCATAACAGTAACTTTCTCTGAAAGAACTAAAATGTGATTTCCTTTTAAGTAAAGACACTTTCAAAAGTTGTTTTTGAATAATCCATTAAATTACGTGCATGATTAATGGAAAAGGAACAAGTTTTGCATTACTATTGTTCACAATAGTTCAAACTAAGTGCTCAAAACAGAACCTGAACCTATCACTCAATTTATGAGTTGCTTGCCTAAAAGTTCAAGGGGCTAAGAGGAACACTATAACCATCAGATGATGATATCCCTGGGCAGTAGCTGTACAATAGCAAACAATGCATAACACACTCCAATATGAAAAAACAGAAATGAAACATACTTACTATATATTGGAGCTTTAAACAAATCTTTGATAATAATATAAAGAAGAGGGAAGAGCTTTGAAGCAATTTGTGAGCTCTATGTCAAGAATCAATCATCAAGTTCTGGCTATGTTGACATATTTATTATGCTGAGGGAATGCAACCTTTATAAAATATTAAGGGCATGTTTGGTATGAACCCAAAAATGGGCAAAAAAATAAAATAATAATATTTTAAATTTATTATAAATTTTAATAACTTTATTTCACATCCAACACAAATTTCAACCTTAAGGCCTCGTTTGGTTCGAGCTTTTTTTTTAGACATGAAAAAATAATAATTTTATTTTTTAAATTTAACGGAAGAGAAATTTATTTTATCATTAGAAAATATGTAAAATGTGAAATACTTTTAATTCTGATATTCGTATTTGTATTAGATGTGAAATAAAGTTGATTTTTATAGTTGAAATTTGTGTTGGGCAAAAAATTCCCCTCGAACCAAACGAGGCCTAAAAATCAATTTTATTTCACATCCAACACAAATTTCAATCTTAAAATCAACTTTATTTCACATCCTACACACCTCCCAATATTAAAATAAATTTCTTTTCCATCAACTCTATAAAATAAAATATTCTCTCTTTTTTTACCCAAATTTATCCTCCAACCAAACAAGCCCTAAAGTCTGCAGAAATCATGCAAGGGAATGATTTTTTACCTTTACAACTTACAAGTTCTTCCAAACTGTATGCAACTGACCTAGAAATACAAGATTCAAAACTCAAAGAAAGCACTAGAGTTTCCTTCAGGTGATCACATCTTCCAAAAAAAAAATCAGAAGCAATCAACTCAATAAAAAAAAGAGTTGAAGCATTCAACATTGCACCAGCTAAAAATTCAAATGAAAAATATTCAACAATCAGATTATGAAATAGAAAATATATATAAATATTTTGATAATCATCCTAATATCTTAAATAAGGCTTGTTTGTTCAACTTCAATTTTATATTATATTAACCTGTGATTTAAGAAGTCTATGCATATATACATATATGCACAAAAAAAATTAATGTTCAAAGATAGTTCGTAAAGCTAATTGAAAAACGAATTTAAAATCTTCCAAGCAACTAACCCTATTGAAGTTAGCTATCACAGATATAGGAACCCAGCCTTGTTCGTCCATATTCTCACGCAAGAATAAGTCTTTCACCAAATTTTCGTCGCTGTCAAAACAGAACAGGACACATGTTAACTCACAACTAAATTGAATGGCAAAAAATTATAAATGACAATTCCAGTCATGCCTGAAATAGTAATCAATTTGTTTCAGTAGCATAGCACGATGAGGATCAAATGCAGGAAAAACCATCATTTGTGGAGCTGGGGCTGGATGAGGAGGATATGGCACAGCTCTCAAAGCCTCAGGATGTGGAGGACCAGCAACATAGTAAAATTGATGTTGAAAATCTAACAAGAAAATAAAATCAGTGCAATCATTATAACAATTCTGCTACATGAAGAAGATAAAGATGTATGGCTGGGAGCTCCACCATTTTTAATTTCTAGTCGTTTTGATTTTCATCTTGGTATTTCATCTCTATTTAATTTCTGTTTCAGAGACTTTGTGGGTGTGGATTCAAGAATCTTAAGTGATTGAGACTTATGTAGCGAAGTTTCTTCTAATCTCTTAAACTTATGTTTGGTGCATATTTATGTTTGCAGGTGCTAGATCATTGAACTCAGGACATCTGATATGAATCAAAACATCCAAACCTAGCTCTAAGGCTTATTTGAGGCAGTCAAATCAGGTCATCTAAACTCAAGACTGGACCATCCGATAAAAATCAGATCATGGTGGTCCCTATGAAATTGCAAGAGGCAGATCAAGAAATATTGTATGCACAATCTACATAGATTGGATGACCAAATTTGATCCACAATGGAGATAAAATCAACATATGTAAATGGCCAAAATGCCCAAATTTCAAGATTGAACAGCCAAGCTTTGAGATAAGAAACCTAGATGAGAAACATTGAAGGGCCAAACCATAAGGGTGGGTGAGGTAATGAGGAGAATTCCTGGGAGGGGAACAGGTTCATCAGGTGGTGAGACGTGTGATCTCTCATGAAACCAATTATATGATGCATAAGAAAAGCAACTAATGCAATATAGTATGCAAAAATCTAAACATGGCCTTGTAAATTAAAGGACGATAATGATAAACCCAAAACCATCCTTGGGCAGTAATCTTGAATCTAATGAGAGGAAGCATAAATTCTTGGACTGGGTCACTGGAACAGAATCCTTAATTGGGCTTAAATTTTGGTTTGATTCTTTTAAGGGGCATGTGTTTGAGAACTTATGATGATGAACTAAAATTGTCCAAGAAAGAATCTTGGAGAAAACCCAAGTGAAGAGAGGATTCAGTCTAGATGTGCTGAGAAGGGGGGTATCCGAATTAGCATTTCTATGGGTTTAACATTCGATTGAGGGATTGATCAGAAGGGTTTGAGTCCCTCTTTGCTTCCTTTCCCTCTTCTCATTGTAATTTTCATGCCTAGCTATTTCTCTTATGTGTCTAGTTCAATCTTGTACTGAATGCTTAATCTGGCATTGAACATGCTAACAAATCCTATCATTTCTTGCTCCTTTTCCCTGATGTTTATGACTGAAACTAAATGCTTAATATCATTAAGTGCTCGAATTAGAGCATGAATAAGCTTTAAATCTAATACAGGTTTGGAAGATGTTTATCCTAGTTGGTTCCATTAGAAGTTTGGATTCCTATAATTAATTCTTAAGGAGTAACTCATCTATGATTAATCTCTTGTGATTGAAGTAAAGAAAATGCATGAGAAGCAAGGTTGAGATTCCTATCGATTTTAGGGTTTTTTCCCTTCCATATCCACATAAAGAATTCATTTTATGTTGCATGCATAGCATTCGTAGTGTATTCATAATTAAGAATAATTTAACCTATTGTTCCTCCATCATATTGTTACCGGGGAAAAATTTTTCTATAGTTTTTAGGCTATAGATGATCATCATTTGGAAACTCAGACCCACCTATGTTGTAATCACAGGATTTTTTGTCCAATGCCCAAACCTAAAACATAGACCAAGAAAATTTTTCTTTTCATTAGGTGGGCATTCTATAGGTTTTAGGCTATAGATGATCATCATTTTGAAAGTTTTGGAGATTGCTTGTGACATATCAAGCATAGGCATTTATGAAGGTCCAATCAAGAGTACCACACAGTAGCTTAACTTAGTAAGAAATTGAATGAGCCTTGATAGTGTTACTCTATCAACAACAACAAATTTTATGTTGTAGTGCAGCTTTACACTATTGAGCGACATTATCTCCCAGCTCAAGAGTTAATTCTATATTATGACTCTCAAGTACTTAATACTTGAATTCTCAAAAGAAGCTGAGTGTTGCGCATGCTAATTGGGTTGCTTTTCTGTATAAGTATACTTTTGTTCTTAAGCACCACGTTGGTGTTGAGACCAAACTCATTGATGCTCTTAGTAGAATGTTTGTACTTTTACATGCTATGCATGTAAAAGGTATAAAGTTTGAAAAGACAAAATCTAAAAATTTCAAGAGTATACATAATTGACTTATGATCCCACGAATCGCAATACTATACATCTAGTTTGTGATGATCATCCCTTTCAAGGTACTAAACACTACATTCCTAATTCTTCAATCCTAAATTTGTCAATCAGCAATTACATTTTTGGGTCTGTCTTGTCATTTCAGCAGGGATAAGACTCTCGCTATGGTTGAGAATACGTTCTTTTGTCTAGAACTTCGAAAGGACATCACCAAAATCATTACTTAGTGTCGTACTTGTTAAATGACCAAGGGGAGTAAGTACAACATTGTCAACCAAAACCAATCCAATGGGCGGAAATCTTGGTTGGCCAAATCTAAGAAGAGGGGTATAAATTCTCGGACCAATTCTTTGAAATAGAATAACTAATTGGGCTAAGGATTTGATTTCATTATTTAAAGTGGGTAAGCATTAAAGAAAACGATAGGAATAAATGATGAATCAAATCTAAAGAAGGACTTGATTTAGTCACCTTTTAATGATTCCCTTAATGTATGTGCCAACAAGCTTCTACAAATGCAGACTACTCTCAGAAAAATCCCATTAATAAAGCATTGGTGTTTAGAAAACCCTAGAGAGGAGGGATAAGATACAAATATGCCAAAAGAAGTGATTCGAATTAGTGTTCCTATGAGTTTGACGCACGATATAGGGAAATGATCAAAATTTTAGTTCCTTTACCTTATTTCTATTGCGATTTTCATCCCTACTTACTGCTGTAATTTCCAGCCCCTTCATAATTTTGGTCCACCCCAAATATTTCTCATTTGTTTAGTTAAATCTTGTAGTGGATGCTTAATCTTGTATTGGGCATGCTAATGAGCCTTACAATTTCTTGTTACTTTTCCCTACCGTTTGTTGCTCTTTTGAATGTCATTAAATGCCAAAATTAGGGCATGAATGAGGGTTAATCTAATACATGTTTGGAGGATGTTTCTCGCAGATTGTTCCTTCTAAAATTAAGAGGTACTTGTTGAAATTTGAATTCCTGCACTTAATTCTTGAGAAATAACTCGAGTATGATTAATCTCCCAATTTATGAGAAGTAAGGTAGATTCCTCTCAATCTCAGGGCTGTTTCTCTTCTATATCTACATGGAGAATTCCTTTTACGTCGCACGCATAATCTCTTGACAGCGCATTCAAAATTAAGTGTAACTTAATCTGTCGTGCATACAGCAGATATACCAGGAAATCCCATGTGGTTTGCGAAAGGACTAAGAGGTGGAGGAGGAACAATAAAAGGTGCCGCTGCTACAGGTGGAGGCCTTAGGTATGGACGAACACCCCGCTGCTGATGCGGGGGCTGTATGTGGGCATCTCTACTAAAATTCCGATGACTCCACTCGTAACCTCCACGCTCTGGATCGCGCCTGTTGTTATTATGGTGGCCACTGCTCCCTTTCCGGCCACCATTATATCCCCGTTGATGATCATTTCCACCGTGGGCTTGAGAAGAAGATCCACCAGCCTTGGCTCCATGATCCCAGCTATTATTGTCGCTGTTATTCCGATTTGGAAGACCTTGGGTAGAAGATAGTGGAGAGGGTTGCTTGTCGGGCATTGACTGGTACGCCTCCGTAGTAATTGGCATCAGAGATGGCAGAGCCTGTCCACCATTGGGTGAGCCACGCTTCATGGTTTTATGGCGTGCGGAAGATTGGGTACTCTGACCTGAATTAGGCTTTTGATTACTCGAACCATGCTTCGGGGAAGGAGATGATGCCACGAATGCCTGCTGCAAAAACAATAATCAATACGCATAAAGTCCATGATCGTCTACTTTATAGAAATCTCACCGGCTGAGCAGACATGGATCCGTCGGAGAGGATTGGCAGGGAATCAGAAGAGGAAGACTTCGGAGAAGCCCTGGCGGCTTCGGATAGAGCCGGCCAGGACATGGTGTCGATGATGGACCCCCCCTCAATCGAGCCATTCGATGGAACGTTCCAGACTGGCTTCTTCCCCTGGTTAGTGGATGCAGCATCTGCGACATTGCCGTCACCTCCATGAACGGGATCACCACAATACAGTGGCAACTGGGTACTATCGGTGGAATGTTTCCGCGGCGATCGGCACGATAGCTCCGGTGAGGGGATCGGGGTGGCCGACGGCGACGAAGGGGTAACGACACCGGCACCGGCACCGGCACCGGCACCGGCACTGGATTCCTGCTCACCGCGCACAACATGAGACCATGGAGAGGAGAGGTTGCCGATCGCCCGGGACGAACGCGGGGACAAGGTGGGATTGACGGCGGATGTCATCGCCAGGGACAGTTGCTTGTAACTAGGGTTCGGAATACGGAAACCGGTCGCGAGGAACAAGGAGGAAATTAGAGCTCGTACGGCGGCGGCGGCGGCGGCGATGGCGACGGCGGCGGCGACGGCAACGGCGACGGCGACGGCGGATTGATACCAAAAAATTTTCTTTTTCCAAAAAGAGGAAAATTGCAGCACAAGCGAGGAGGAGGCTCTCACGCGCAGTCAGGCCGCCCCCCCTCTCCTCACGGCGCACGGCTTGCTCCCAATTCCGCCGCAGTGGAGTCAATTTATATATATGGAAAATACTGGCAATAAAATAATATATATTAAAATCAATATTATTCATAATTTCCATATATGCAAAATTTTGTATGCTCGTTTTAGTTAAATTCTTTATGACAAAAATTTTATTTGAAAGTCTACACCGTATAAAAACCAATGCATGATCAACTAAATATGTCAACAAAAAAAATACTATAAAAAAGTATTTTTTAAAGTATATTAAAAAAATAAAATATTTTTATTCGATAAAATTCACCATTTCATCCCTAATAATTCGAATGAAATTTGATTTTAAGCGGAAATATAGAGTTTGTTATTATATGATCATATAAAATTTATTTTAAAATTACAATTATAATTAAAAAATATTATTTTTAAAATTTACAATATATAATGTAAGATCAATTCCAACATTAATTTTATTTAAAAGATATGTACTGAGTCCTGACCTTCTAAAATTATATAACTAAATTACATTCAAAAAAATTATATAATAAAATTACATATCTATATTATTTTTAATTTATTATTTATTTAATTTAATATCAACAAATTAATTTAATTCTACGCTTCTTCATTAAAAAAATCACTAAATTTTAATTAATATATAAATATTATTCTAGAATAATAATATTATAAATTTTTATAACGTTATCAAATTTAGCAGAATAAAAGTATAATAATTAGTGTTGTACATTAAATAAGTTAAATAACTAAGTTAATTAATCTGTTGTTAATGTAATATTTATATTTAATTAACAAACGAGTGATGTTTATATTTAATTACTCTGGAAAGAAAATTAACAAAAATGTTAGTAAAATCAGGATTGAATGAGATATCATAGTTATATTCATCTAATTGTAATAATCATCGTATTCGTTGATTATTGTTATCATATTTTTTATTTTTAATATAACGATATAAGCTTTTATTATTTGTGATTATATGAAATTTAATAGGTAATAATCAAAATTTAAAGTACTTGACAGATTTTAAAATTACTATAATTTTTTTTTCATAAGTAGAATAATTTATCTAAATATTATTCTAAAATAATAATATTATAAATTTTTATAACGTTATCAAATTTAGCATAATAAAAGAATAATAATTAGTGTTGTACGTTAAATAATTATTTTTTTAATAAAGTAAAATCACATCCCAATAACTAAGTTAATTAATCTGTTAATTGTATGAGATTGTTAATGTAATATTTATATTTAATTAACAAACGAGTGATATTTATATTTAATTAACAAATGAGAGATAATTATTTTATTTTATTTTTAAATAAAAATAAATTATAATTTTGACAATTGATACTAAAAAAATTTCTAAATAAAATTAATTAAATTCATAATACATTCTACTTCTAAATAATACAATATAATTTATTTTTTTATATATATTTAAGATATTATTATATATATATATTATATGTAATATATATTAAAAATACTAATATATAAATACATATATAATATTGTGAACAAAGAAATTTATTTGTGTGGATCTTGAGGAAGACAAATAAAACAACAAAAAAAATATAATAAAAAAACAAAGAATACTGTCGAATCAAACTAGATTCCATATTTCCATTTAACTCAGCTCGTTAAAAACACGGCTAACCGAATCGGGATCGGGCGTTAGAATGCACACGTGCGAATCATGCCGTCCTTGTAGAAAAGAAAGGGCTGCCGCTTTCGTCGGAGCTGCCGGAGGAAAGTTATCTCGTCTTCCCCCACCCCCTTCTCTCTCTCTCTCTCTCTCTCTCTCTCTCTCTCTCTCTCTCTCTCGGCTTCGGTCCGCCTCATCCAATCCAAACCCTAGACATTATCTCAGATTCACTCCGTTTACGTGTATATTAAGATTGGCTGTTGATTATGATGCCCTGGCATTGAGTTCTAACAAGAGTTCAAGACTCTCCGACCTTCTTTGCAAGAGGTTCGTTCATCGGTGGCTCGGAGTTCTTAGAGGCCGACAGGATGGAGGGCGCCGGTAGCTGGGACGCCCTTGAGTGGACCAAAATCGAGGTCTTCTTCTTCTTCTTCTCCTCCTCCTCCTCCTCCTCCTCCTTCTCAAACCCTCTGCCTTCTGATCATTTATCTTTGTTGTTTTCTCTATTCCTTCGGGTCCTTCATGCACTTTGCTGGTAACTGCAGTCTGTGTCGAGGTCTACTTCTTACGGCATGGATGAGTTCTTGCTGGAAGCCGAGGAGGTCATTGTCCAGGTCAGTTTTTATTTTTTGAGAGAGGTGGCCTAGGCCTATGCACTAAAAGCAAAACTATGCATTAGGGATTTGATTCCTTACGAGTCGACAAAAGTTGGGGTCAAGGGGAGAGCCACTTCCCACACAAAAGAACCAAGAGTCGATAGCTTCACTAAGTAATCGTTTGCATTCCTAGGTACAAACGTTACTACTTGTTCTCTAAACTTCCGCAAGCCTTTAACAGTGTCATCCCTCACAACATTCGGAAACCAGTTGTTGGCACTTAGTTGCGTCTTGATGGTGTTGATCATTTGCTTAGAGTTACTTTCAAGCCATACACCATTGAAGTGCCGCTGTCATTGAGCTTTCTGCTACAGCCCATTTTTCCATTGTGTTGGGTGCATAAGTATATAATTTTTTGCCACCTGCCTCCAACAAGTATCCTTCGCAATCTTGGATTGTGTATCCTGCGCCTCCTATGCCATTGCTCTTAACCGTTTCATCAACATTCACCTTAATCCACCAGGGAGGAGGAGGACCCAATTTTCATCAGTGGCGATGCATAGCCCACGAGGGGAAAATGGGCTCCAGTGGCTTCCGGGGGTATTATGGCTTGGATTGTTGGTTGTGAGAGTCATGGTTAGTTTTTCTTGGTTTTTTTGTCATCCAAATTCATGGCTTAGTTGTTAGGATTTCGCCTTTTGTATAGCTCGAATGGATCCTTTAACGTGTTATAGAAGTTTTTAAAACTATGGTCCGTAATTTGGACTTTAGTGGTATTACCTGCCTCCTATCTTTTTGTGGTTTCAGTTGAAATATGGTAAAATTTCTTATTAACATCAAATCGTGGGAAGTTGATGAAATCAGGAATTGTATGTTTTTGATGTTATTTTTGATAGGGGTAAAAGATAATTCTTTATGTGATGTTTTTGTTTTGAGATTGGTAAAAGATTTGAAATAAAGTTAGTTATACTTTGGGAGATGTATGGGATGTGAAATAAAGTTGATTTTATATTTTAAAATTTATGTAGGATGTGAAATAAAATTTATTTTAATGTTGGAGTTTGTATAAATTTAAAATATTGTTAGTTTAATGTTAGAGTTTATATATGATGTGATTTATATGGTTAATTTTAACCCAAGTTAAAGTTAACTTGGGTAAACTAACGCATAGATAGTGAACTTTATTCCTATGATTTGAATTTTGTTATTTGGATGTAGAAGTTAGAATGATCTAATTCACTGCAAGTCTGCAATGGGTATTCAGTCTTTGCTGAGCTCATTGGAAAAGAATTTAGCAATAGATACTGAGCATCTTTTGAAGTAATCATAGCAATGAGTTGCAGTTGATGTTTTAGTTTATAATGCAGTAACTGGGACCTTGTGTAAAAGAAATAGTTTTAAGTATTTCCCTAGCGCATCTACAATTTTTTATTGGTTTAATGTTTTTCCTAGGTGTGATTACTTCTCACTTTGGATGCTTATTGAAATTTTCTGTTAGTCTACAGCTTGTTGAGTGCTAAAGCTCCTTGCAAGTGCCTCCTGATAGCAACTGCCTTTCTGTCATGCTTCATCTCGTCTTTGTGCAACTTTGTCTGCCAATGTTTTGGACACACACCTTGTGGAATTAGCATGCAATTAAAGTGGTTTTTTTATTGCATTTAATTTATATTTAAGATTTGTAGGCTGAAAGTCTTGAGGAGCACCTCTTCAGGTTGTGTTCTTCCATTTTAACTTATCAGTTATTTCTGAATATAAATACTCTTTGCCTGTGGTTCAAGAGAAATAAGAATTTCATAACTTTGCTTTACCTATGTGAAACTAGCAGGAATAGCTTCCATTGTTTTTAATGTGCTTCCATAGTTATAAGGGTGTCTCGAGGGGAATTTTCTTGGCCTTTATATTCTTTTTGTAAAGGAATTGGCTGAAGATTAAATAAAGCAGAGACTATATAATCAGAGGTCGATGAAAGGCAATTTGTTTTTCATATGTTTGTTTCTGTACTGTTTGTAGAGAATTTGTGGGCCAAATTTTGTGTGTGAATTGTGATTACATTGCCATAGAGAACCTGAATGAGCTATTTGCTCATAGATCTGCCAGGTGTTTTTGTTTGTATGGTTGTTGCCCATACATGTGATACCATCATAATACAGAAAAATACTTTACATGTTTGTTTTTGTTTTTTAGTTCTCCGATGTAGTGACTTGTTTCTTTTCATTCTTATGTAACTATTGCATTTGAACTATCAATAGGGTCATGGTGTTGTCCTGGTGAATACAGGTCAAGCAGGCACATTGTCTGTGACAAACTTTCGTCTTCTTTTTCTGGTATGTTTGCTCGCTCTTCATCAATGTCTTCATACTTTTGATACATTGCTCTGAAAAAACTTTTAGTTCAAAAGTGCTTACTGTCTGTTGTCTTTCTAGAGTGAGGTATCACGTGATATAATTCAATTGGGTACTATAGCATTGACAACCATTGAGAAGTTTAGTAAGCAAGTAAGTTTTACTTTTACAATTGATCTTTGTTAGCAATTCAATTGGTTTAGTGCACAGTTAGCATGCAGATGAACTCCTATCACAATGTTCATTTCTATTTTATGGATGCTATTTTAAATTCACTGCAGTAAATTATTTTTCTAAAAACTTTAGGTAAGCCAAACTGAGAATGGTTTATGACTATGCGTTCCTATTGATGGGCTTAAACTGAATATCATAAAAATATTTTATTGGATTGTTATTGTTAAATATGCTTTATAATTTGTCTCTTTCTGCTAAACTTTAGGTAAGCCAAATTGAGAATTGTTTATGCCTATGTCTGCGTTCCTGTTGATGGGCTTAACCTAAAAATATCCAATTGGGTTGTTATTGTTAGGTATGCTTTGAAATGTGTTAAAATAGAAACTTTGCAAGTAAATCCTGAGGCCCTGATCCATTGCTAATATCTATTAGATGGGGCATTGTTGACCAGCTGCACCATGCTTTTGTTAATCAAGTCGTAATAATTTTAAAACAGGTTTAACTCAACGAAAACCTTATTTATTAATTCATATTGTAAATATTATAAAGATCTTTTTTCCGTTATGGCGTCAGATTGATGAAGCAAGGAAATTTAAATATCAATAATCAATCTGATTTATTAGTTAATATATATATGGGGGTTCTATTACATATCTTTGCATTACAATCTACTGCTCGTAATTACACAACATATATTTGTTATATTATTATATTTTAACTGAATACACATATTTAGTGATAAATTATATGCAAATCAATGTATTTTAAGTTAATATCTGCATTTATACCTATATTTCGTAATATATCGATGTGTTTGAACTTCATAAATGCTTTTAATGACTAATATGCTCCAACTTGATCAGATAAAGCTTAAATTTTTTTGATTTTGAGTAGCTTTAGGAAGCTTATTGTGAAAACAGCTGATTTGATCCCTTTTGGGCAATCTTTTTCGTCTCATTTTGCCAGAGTGGTTATGGGTTGTCCAGTTTAGCATCTATTGAAAGCGAGTTATGCCACTGGGTCAAGCATAGGCATGGGAGGGTAGACCATTGCTGACACTGGCAGTCGGATCTGATCCTTTTTATTGCTTAAAATGTTTATTCCCGATATTTACCTGCTATTTAAATGTGGTCCTATTAAATTATCTAAGTGACCAATTCTACGACATAATGATTATTAAAAAGTACTAATAGAAAGTTTGGTTAGTGCACATATTAAAACTAAAATTTTGGGTTTGATTCTTCAATTACATATGTAATCTGCTATTTCTCTGTATTATTTGAAATTTGCATTTAATTCTGGTCATAAATCTTTGGATTATCTATTCCAATGTCTGCTAGATATTTGATGTTTTATAAATATTATCAAAATTTTTAATTGAACTATGATTAAAAGTTCAAGACTGAAAATGTAGATGGAACCTTCAAAATTTTTAAAAGTAGTGTAATAGAAACATGATGAGAAGGTTTGACGCTGAAATGGAACCCAAATTAAAATTTAAACCTGAATTTTTCCAATTATGATTACCATGAATTGTATGTTATTGAACCCATCAGGGGAATTATGGTCAATATCACTCTGAAACTTGATAACCGTAGGTTAATATACTTGATTATTTCATGTGGTTAATGTAATTATGGTTTCTTTTCTCTTACAATATGCATTTGTTTGTAATGTTTAATGTCTCTTTGTTTTTTAAATAACATTTGTGTCGGGGATAGTGGGAGTTTGCTCAAACTGGCATTTCAGGTATTCTTGAGAATTAACTCAAAGATTTGTTACTGAAACAGTTCTCTTCACCGACTGCTTTCAGTGTTCTTACAATCCTGCGGATAACATTGCTGTAATATATTTGATCCCTTTTTTTTTCGTCTACCTTGATTGACTTGACTGCTTTACCGCTTGAATTGAAACTTTCATGTTTGGAATGGATGTCTTGTCACCCCTCTCTTACTTAGTAGATGCATCCTTTGTTTTTCGGGAATTGAAGTAATGATGCCAATGCTAAATATACAAAATACAAAGAATTGCACTTGTGCATGAACTTAACTGGCCTGGAAAATATTCGTGCTTAATAGTGTTCATTTCAGCTTACTGTGGTTGAAGTTTATGCTCATTCATGGCGTTGTAATTGCTTGATCTTGTTTAGGTCGTGAAGCCTTCTTCAATTTCACGTCAATCAGATAAGGCACCATCACAGCGACTTCTTCAAGTTGTTGGTACACAAATATCTGTTTTTGTATTTGGTATCATTAATTATGCTGCATATCATCCATGACAGTTGATGTATGGATTTTTCACGAACTGCAGTAATCTATGTGGAGGAATTATTATGGACACATAACTGTTTGCAATTTCATTACTTAAACTTAGATAAAAATTTGTTAACTGCTAGAGCGCAATGAAAACAAAGGATTCATATAGCCGACCCCACCTAGTGGGATTAAGGCTTGGTTGTTGTTGTTGTAATTGTTTGCAATTTCATTTTGATTTAGAGATTATATGAATTCCATGTATGCTGTTAATTGCCTTTGAATCCAACTTTGACATCTTGCATCCTTTGGCTGCATGACATATTTGCCAAACAAACTTTATGTTTTTCTGTTTAATGTTTATAGTTTTTTTGCTTTGATCACCTTAATTGGGGCACTAACAGTAATTATTGGAGGTATAAAACATTGTTTATTTTGGTTTCCTCCCATAAAACAATTATAGCAGAAGCCTGATACCATTTGAAGTTTACTGAGGGTTATCTTGGTGAGGTTTTGGCTTATTAATTATGTCGTGAAATCAATGACGGGGACTAGACCTAAATAGTTTTTGCTGATCCCCCCTTAAAATGGGCTACGATGCAAGCAGATATTATTTCTATTGGCAGTATCAAGTGCTCCATCTCACACTTCAATCCCATAATTTAATACCCAATAAAAGTCATGCCACGACAATCGTTGAAACAAGTTTGTCTAAAAAATTTTGGTTAGGTTGTGGTGAATTAGTTTGAAGGGTGATCCGCTGCCCTATCCACTTAGTGGAATATTGTAGGGGGAACTGATCTTATGTTGATGATAGTTGTTAATTGCATTGTAAGGTAACAAAGGATGTGCTTGAAAAATCTAAAGGAAAGGCTTTAAACAACAACAACAATAACAACCAAGCCTTAATCCCACTAAGTGGGGTCAGCTATATGAAAAATCTAAAGGAAAGGCTTTAAACAATTAATTTAAATAAATTTCGTATCCAAAAAGAAAATAAAAAGTGTTCTTACATTTGTTGTATTAGTAAGACTGAAGTTAATGAGGTTTTAAAGAAGATATTCCAATAAATGTCTGAAAATGCATAGGATGACATTTCTTAGCTTGTCAAGCTATTTAATATAATTTTAAAGACTAAAATGATATCAAATGAATAAAAAAAGAGCATGTTGGTACATATTACAAGAACAAAAGTGATGTAAAGTAATATGTCAACTATAAAAGAATTAATTAATGAGTTATTTTTTAAAAATTTTAAGAGAAGGTGATTGAGCATAGATTGTGTCGTGATTTTATAGTAACATAGAACCAGTTCATTTTATGTCTCGCAGATCAACTATGGAAGGTTAGGGAGAGTAAAGAATATTTGAATTTTGTCTTTTTCGATTTGAAAAAATGCTTATAATAAAGTCTTAAGAGAAATGCTTTAGAGAGTTTTTAAAGGAAAAAAAATTTGTACTGCTTATGTTCAAGTTATTTAGGACATGTGTAAAGGAGATGTTATTTGTATTCTAACACAAAGGAGTTTGACTAGGGTTTTTGTATTACAGCTATATTTACACCAAGTCTCAACTTTAAATTCATATTTCTTTACATTGGTTATGGTTGACTGGACATATTCAAGAAAATGTGCCTTTATATATACTTTTTATTGATGATATTCTTCTTATTAATCAGACTAGAGATGTGGTTAAGGCGAAATCCTAGCTATGGAGGAATATCTTTGAGTTTAAAGGTTTTGCCTTAATAGATCTAAAATCGAACACATGAAGTGCAAAGTTAGTCAATATAGTAGCACTTATATTAAAAGGGTGATAATTAATGATCAAGTTTTCAGAAAGAGTTAGTAGTTTAGATACCTTAGATCAATTATATAAAATGATCGTAAGAGAGATAATGATGTTAGTACTAGTATGGCAACGAGGCAAGCATGGGTTGGGTTGTAAAATAACTCGCCTCCATAGTTTTTTAACTATTTTACCCATACTTGTTCCCTCCTCGCTCTGTCCCACTTTTCATATAACTCATACTTCCCCATTCTGCTCCGCTTTCTTTCTACTATCTCATACCATCTCCATTTCACTCCTTCCCACCTTATCCACCTCATATTTATAATGATTTATTTTAAACAAAAATGAGAATATATACCTATTTTTATCATTTTAGCCTTAAAATAATATAATTTTATTTAAGGGTAATTCCACTTAGGCCCCTGAGGTTTACTCGACTTGCTGCGTGTCCACAATTTTGAAAATATGTCAGACAGGTCCCCAAAACTTATTGTTTGCGACCCATACCAGCTATGAAGCACCGATACTTCGTGGAGCCTAACGTATCCGTATCGTATCTGTATCGGATACCGATACTCCCCGATACTCCACCGATACGTATCTGATACGCCATGTGGCGTATCAATTTTTGTTTTTAATTTTTAAAAATCCGATACTCGGCCGATACTTGCCCGATACTTGCCCAATACTTGCCCAATACTTGCCCAATACTTGCCCGATACTTTTCGATACTTCTAATTAAAAAAAAAAGTTGAAACAGTTGGTTTGACCTACACGATAAAAAATAAAAAATATATTATACATAAAATACAACTCATGCATAGACTCAAATAATAAGATTGAGGGATATACTGAACTCACACAATTGGGATTACAAAATGCTTAATGCACGCTAGTGTTTCGGCAATAGAAAAAGAATTTAGTATTTGCAAACAGTTGTATTATCTAGTTTTTCTATATCAATCATACTATCTTTGCTTCTGTTAGACACCGATTATTTTTTTTTTTACTTAATCTTTTTTATTTTGTTTATTTATTTAGTTAACACTCAGAGAGAGGAGAGCATATATCTACTTTAACTAGATCAGTATATATGAGTTTATGTCACATTATCTATGTTATTTTCAATTATATGTCGTTTGCATTGAACTAATTAATTTAAATCAGATTTAAATTAAAACTGAAACTAATTTACTGAAATATATTTAAACTCTCATCTCACTTAGATGATCTGTGATAGGTTGAAAGTAATTAAATAAATTTAAAATATTATTTTAATTTAAAATTTTTTAAACTCAATAGTTGTTGAAGGATATTTTTATTTTTTGTAGTTCAATTGTCCAATATTTTTTTAGTGATATTAATAATATTTAAAAAAATATAATTAATTTAAAAGATAGTTTTGAAAATTATAACAACAAAATGTATAAGCTAGTATAATCTACCATAAAATTATATCTTAAATATGAGAATATGACGTATTATATATAAATATAACAGTCGTATCCTAACGTATCCGTATCCTACTTTTTTTAAGTTTTGCGTATCGTCGTATCCGTATCGTATCGTATCCGTATCGCCGTATCGTACTCGTGTTTCATAGCATACCAGACCCTAAAGATGTTTATGCATTAAAACCTACAACTATATTCAAACAACTTATGGGAAATCTTTTAATAAGGTTGGGCTAGTAAAGTTAAATTGAGAATTTTGGTCATGTATTTAGAGATGTCAGGGCACATAAGTTAATGGTAATATATTGGAAAGTGAAACGTTTGGCCACAACTAGCATGGCTAGATGCTGCATGTATTAACTAAGTGTTTATTAATAGTTACATTTCCTTAAATGTGGATTGTTGGCTAAGTGATGCAGGACGAAAAAATAAAAATGATATTTAAATATTTATAATCAACAAAATTAATTAGCAAATTATTTTAATTAAGTGCAAAATACTTTCTAAATAAATTATATGATAAATAAGATTTTTAAATCTCACAAATTAAAAATATTTTAAAATTAAAATTAAATTGGATTGTCTGATAAATA
The DNA here is from genome assembly GCA_002786265.1 of Apostasia shenzhenica. Classification (NCBI taxonomy): domain Eukaryota; kingdom Viridiplantae; phylum Streptophyta; class Magnoliopsida; order Asparagales; family Orchidaceae; genus Apostasia; species Apostasia shenzhenica. The sequence continues at coordinate 1,009,580 of KZ451947.1, read as the reverse complement.
AGAATTTATCAAATTAAATTAGGATTTTAATTTAAATTCAAATCAGATTTGAGGTTTAAGAATTTGGGACAGATGTCTCACACTTAAATCCAACAGTAATGATCACTCAAATAAATGTCGAATCGTGCAATTAGAGTCAAATAAATAATCTAAGTTAAGAGAATAATTTAATATTGAAATCAAATAATCAAATTAATTTGATTCAAAAAAAAGTATATCTTAGCTAAAGAAATTCAAGTAGTAGATGATAAGTTCAAATAGTAGCAACGTAAGTGAGGCAGCTGACTCGGGTTGGCGTATTCGAGTGGCACGTTTCTCAGGCGAAGTAGCGAGCTGAGCGGCAAAGAAAGACACAAGTTGCCTTGTGCTAATTGGTGAGGCAGCGTGCAGCGGAGGTGGGCTAGTGCGCAAAGTGCTGGAGGCGCTCAGTGATGATCTGGAGAGAGAGCAATGGATGGAAGAGGTTTTTTTTCTGAAAAGCAGATAATAGGCTAATTTGAAGATTCTTATCAAAGGCTAATCATACCATTTTCTTTATCGGATTATTGACCCCTTAACTCGGATTTAGGCTTTAAGAAAACTCAAACATAATTTTATTTATCAAATGCTACTTATTATTACAATGCAATGCGACCTTTTTATATAGATAGATCCCATGAAGAAATTTGAAAATACAATACTAAATGCAGGAAATAAAATGCCAAAGAAATGAAAACAAATATAAAACTGATTTTATTACAATAAAATAAAATTAGCTCTAAATATGACAAGTTTTTAAATTTCTCAAATCTGCTAAGTAAAACTAATATGAAAATCTCCGATAGCTGTAATTAATTTGAATTTAAATTTTGATTTAGCACATGACATTATCCTGGCCATCTAATTCAATGTTGGTTCGTGTCCGTGGAACTAAGGACATATAAAAACAGTCACACATGAATAGCCTCTTGACAATGATGACATTGCTCCTCTTTCTTATTTATTTACGAAGTATAGATTTATGAACTTCTTTCGTCTTGAATATGATTAATTATTAGAAATTTGTTAGTGTTAGTTGATCTTTATGTTCTTCTACAGGTAAAGATCTGAGAATCATTGTCTTTGGTTTTCGGCCCAGAACTAAGCAGGTTGCTTTCTGAGTGATCCTCTTTTAATCATTGTTATATTTGTATAATTTTCTTATTGTCCTCTAGTAATTGTACATATGCCAAACAAAACATCAACTCATTGCATGCAATACTACATATTTGCATGACCATCATATAAGGATTAGCTAGTATGTCTTTGAATTAGAACCAGGGTGGTTGAGCAATGTCAACTCTTTGTGAGAATTACAATATATTCTTATAAATATTAAACAAGCATTAGCTAGTATGCCTTGAATGAGAACTAGGGTAGTTGAGTGCTTTGATTTATTTTTTAAATCAGACTGATCAACAATCTTTTATTCCCTCAAGATCTTGATGGTTTGAATTCTTGTCAAATTACCTTTGGAGGAGACTTTGGATTGGGAATTCTTGTCAGTTACTCAAAAGTTCTCTTTCTCAACTCTCAATCTCACTAGTTGGAGGCAAGAAGGGATGAGATTCATGTGAAGATGATGAAGAGCTCAAACTTTAATCTTCTATTCCATTCCACTTCATCCAATAACAATCCCATTATAATTGCAGACACACCCCCTTCTACATAGGGAGAGTACATACAAAATAGAAACACATCCATGTAATGGAAAACCAACGGACTTTTCTCTCTTCACAGAATAAACAATACTTGCCTCCTCTATTGTGGCATAGATAGCCCGCCTTATCCATAATGCTCGGATAACCACCACATTTCTCCTTTGAGTGGTGTTTCATGTCAATACTCAAGTGACGTGTTTATGACCTAGAGTACTTGGGTCTTTAGTACTTGGGACTCGTCCTTAAGGGTTGTTTTTCAATCTCTCTCAATTCAAGCTTGTCAATGTCAAAGCCTTGTACCCTATGACAATGTTGAGCCTCCATCCATCCTTAAGATTAGATTAGATTCTTGAGGCCTCAAGGTCACTGAACCTCAATATTGACTCTTCTCAACCCCTCAAGATACATTTCGATCTCGAAGTGCTCAGTAGGGTTGTATTTTTTTGTTGATCCCTTTAGATACATATCGATCTCAAAGTGCTTAGATCCTCGAGGCTTATAGTACTATAGGTTTTCTTCTTGATGGGTGTCGAGGTGAAAGGTCCTAGGATACTCAGTGAATTGAATTTTCAAAGTTTTAAATTGGAAAAATCAGTTCCTCTGAGTTTGTTTGGTAAAACATTTATCTTCTTTCATCAATTTCCATTACCAAATTTAGCCCAAGGGGTATCTTTTGAAAAATCTAAGGCCAACGTTGGATTGCAACTGTTGAGGCTGTCATTTAAGGAAGTATGATGCTTTGTTTCTCACATCATCATTTCATGTGATGATGTAAGAACTAAGAAGTCCAAATTTGAGTAAAATATATTTCAATCTCCATGGTTACTAAACAATTTAGTAAAATCAATAGCAATTATATCCTACTGAGATTTTTATTCAAGATAATATTAAACAACTAGATTAGTAAACAATCACAAGGGTAATTCAAATATGCTATCACTGCAATTTCTACTGATATTCAGTATTTTCTTACCATCTATTACTCATGGGCTCGCTGCTAGTGCATGTTATCTTTGACAGCGACGTGCTGTTTATGATGCTTTGTCAAGATACACAAGACCAGCACGGCTATGGGATTTGTACACCTTTACTTGCGGCCCTTCCAAATTCAATAATATAAACCCCAAATTGCGATTAATTAGTGAATACCTTCGGCTTCTAGGCAAAGGTTCTTTGGCTATATCAAGCAAGAAAGTTGATGAAGGGTCTCTTATTGTGTCTAATGAGTGGTTTAGAATTTCTTCAGTAAATTCTGGGTATGCATTGTGCCCAACATATCCTTCTTCGTTGATTGTCCCAATAAGTATCAGGTACATAATTTTCAATAAGTTTTTTTACTTTCCTAGTTATTATCCATCCATATCTTTGTTTTCTTAGCTACTCGCTTATGTCAGTGATGAAGAAATACAACATGCTGCTTCATTTCGTGCAAGGTGCCGGTTACCTGTAGTTTCCTGGTGTCACCCTGGTTTGTATCAAACATACAATTATTAGAAGAGCCATTTCTTTTACTTTGTAGTGAATAAGTATATTTATATTTGGATTTAAGTTGATATTAAGATTTTTTTAATCTGCTTTGTGAACTTATTTTAAGTTGATATGGCAGAAAGTGGTGCTGTCCTTGCAAGATCATCCCAGCCTTTGGTTGGTATCATGATGAACATGAGAAGGTAAAACTAGTGTTCTGTTACACCGTTATTTCCCCTCATCTACTAGCTGAAATTGCAGCTGTAACTTTTTTTTTTGTGATTTATAGCAACACGGATGAGAAACTTGTTGCTGCCCTCTGCACTCAAACTGTTATTGGAAAGGCATCACGAAGGTATGTTGACTTTTTACAAGGTACCATTTTTCCTGAAAGTCTTTTTAGAGGAATTGTCTGTCTTTAAATTGCAGAATTGTTTAGTTACTAGATTATTTTTCCTACTATCTGGGAAATCATACTTTTCATTTATTCAATTAACATTTATCATTTGTATCTTTTTCTGCCCAATTTCACTTAACCAAAATTATGAAGTAATGCACTGTTAGGAAGCTCTATATTGCTGATGCAAGGCCTAGAAAGAATGCTTTAGCAAATGGTGCAATGGGAGGTGGCTCAGAGTCATCTTCTAATTATTTCCAATCTGAGGTCTGTCTAAGGTTTGGTCTTATTAAGACGCATCCCTTTTAGGTGAATTTCTCAAGTTCTTTATATAATTGCTAATGTAAATTTCGACTAGGTTTTCTTTTTTGGGATTGATAATATACATGCTATGAGAGAAAGTCTTGCTCGACTAAGAGACTATTTGGACACCCATGGAGCAACTTCGTCAGATGGAATGTCATCATTTCTGGTTAGCTGCTTGTTCTTAATGTATGCAATTTTTTTGTATCCTCTACTGAGGAATAGGATAGTGTATTGCTTTGTGAATGTAATCCATAATGAAGGTGCTTCATTTGTATGTTTGAATTGAGCCAATTGGATTTATTTGGACTTGCTAACAACAACAACAAAGCCTTTATTTGGACTGGCTATGAACATAGAAATTTAGAAAATTTCATTTTAGTTTTGATACAGTTTTTGGTTCAGTGGATATCGTAATTCTTCATTTATGAAATTGTGATAGGATGCAACGATTCAATTTTGCAGAGAAACAGTGGGTGGACATGGGGAGGAGGTAACTTAAGCAGCATGTCAGCTTCTGTTTCCACTCTTGGTGGTAGTGGATGGTTAATTCATGTTCAGAGCGTCCTAGCTGGTGCTTCTTGGATTGCTGCACGTGTTGCAATGGAGTCAGCCTCAGTTCTTGTACATTGCAGGTTTTCTTTTTTCTGCTTTTTTTGTTTTGTTTTCCTTTTCTGATTTTCTTACAAATGAAGAGAGATTTCCCTCTTCTGATGCTACCATTGCTTTCTAATTTGGATATCAAACTTCTGAAAGAATGCGGGATTATTGCTTTCTAGTTTGGGTATTGTAATGGAGTCCAGCCTCAGATCTTGTACATATCCCCCTCCCCCCTGTTTTCATCGTCTGATTTTTTTACAAATGAAGAGTGTTTTCCCTCTTTTGATGTTGTTATTGCTTTCTAACTGGGACATCAAACTTCTGAAGAATCTGTTTATTCAGAATGCTGAATGGTTAAAGAAAGCATATGCTGTTATATTACTTAAGAGGAAGTATGCTCTTTCTGAAATTTGGAGATAGTTTGGAGGCTCAAACTTCTCTTTTGCTTTGTCATTTCAATTTTAGGATTAGTTTTTAGAAATAACTTGAATTTTGACGAGACAAAAGGATTTCATTTTAGTTTTAAATTACTCTTTGGAGATTCACATAATTTGGTTAAAGCAGGCTGATGTATTTTGTTTTTTCCTAATCATGTAGTAAGGTATTTTCTTGTGGTATATTTTTTTTAATCATGTCTTACAAGTGCTAATGTTTGTTTTCTTGTCGGTTTAACTTATCTTTTAAGATGGCATGGTCAAACTATTTATGTTTCTTCCTCCAATTTCAATCAGTGCTTTTAGTGGCTATTGATAATTTTTCATATTGACTTAGATGTTTACACAAAAGTTAAAACCTCTGCTTGCTTTATATATTATTGATTTTGTATTATTTCAATGATCTTACTATGTTGTTGTGCTGCTTTTTATTTTTTCCCCAGTGACGGATGGGATAGAACAACTCAGCTGGTGTCACTTGCAAGCCTTTTACTTGATCCATACTATAGGACGTTTAAGGGGTTTCAGGTACTTGTATGCAAACTTTCTTTGTTGGAGTTAGTATTACTTGTTTGATTTGCCTAATGAGATTATGGGTGCTATTTAGAATTCTTGTTTTTTTTCAAGTTTCTTCCACCTAATCTCTATGTAAATTTAAATTATTGGTATTTAATTGGTTCATTATTTTTCCTAATGTATATTTTTCTTTCATACAATTAAAAAGGATTCACTATCACTTTTTCTTTTAATTTTGCCTACCTTAGATTTATTTCAAATTTTTGCCAGAAAATAAAAAATTGGTGGCGTTGTAACTGTTTCATTATTGCATCTAATTGTTGATGTATTTTTTTGTCGTATCTTTTGTTACGAGGGTCTCGTTATTACATCCACTATCATAAGTATGTTAGAAATCTCTCATTTACAAGTAATGATATTAATATTGAATATTTTATTATTTTGCATATTGCATTATGATGCAACATGGGGATTAGTTTAAGAAAATCCTAACGCCACCAATACTAAGTTAGTGACTAAGTTTTTATATATATACATATATAAATTACTAAATGCAAATGGAGCCTGGGTTCAATTGAATCAAATCCAACCTAATTTGATTAATTTGAATTTAATTTGACTCAAATTGAATATAAATAATTTAATTTGAATCTAATTAACCCAAATTAACCAAATATGACTCAAAATAATTACAGGACACCAAAGTGGGCATTCCCACTGACATAAAACATATTGTTTGACTTAATAAACAACCCAAATAAAATGTGCAGAAATAAAGATAACTATATACAAGACTCAGAATAGATATAATTTAGGTCCGAGACCGTAAATTATATCTATTGTGTCGATGTGTCTGGTAAGGCGCTGCATCACATTAGTTTTCTGCATCAAAATTGGGTCGATATGAAATATATAGAGAATAGATGAGAGAGATATTTAAGATGATTTGACTATGTCCTTTGTTGAATTGTAGAGACTTATAAATGTGTGGGATGCTAGTTACTCTGAGAGAGAGAGATTGAGAGATCGCTTACACTCACATATTGAGTCCTTTTAAATACAGATAAATAAAGTAAAAACTTTTATACCTAAACCAATTTGTTAGAGTTCAATGCTTTGCTATTGTTTGTTCATTATGCTTTTGAATGATGCTTTTTCCTAGTTAATATGTTTAAGTTTTTTGTTTTTTTCTTTTTGAGTACCTTTGAGAGTTTATTGCATTTTTTTGGGGGGGGGGGGGGGGGAGCAGGGTTATTTTGGTTATAATTTTATTTCTTTGGTCTCTATAATATTAATAATTTCTTAGTATATGTTGTCCGTATAACGAATATGATCATTGTTATACACACTCGTGGTTTCATTCGCAAATCATTTATATCATCTTGCCTTCCTTTTACGATATTCTTTTTCTAGATTGAAATAGCTATTCAGAACTATCATATTTCAAAAAATGCATTTAGTTAATGTTGAAGTCGCTAGGTTATTGAGTATATTTTGACCATTTGTTAGTTGTCATATTAATACCTGAAGGAGGTTGGTTTATCATCCGGATTGTTGTAATCTTATATTATTGTGTCCTTTTAGGCACTTGTTGAAAAAGATTGGCTTGCTTTTGGCCATCCATTTTCTGAACGCTTGGGAATTCCAACAATGTCGGCAAACAACATTTACCAAGCAGAATTATCTAAACAATCTTCAACTGGAAGCATTGCACGTACGTCCTCAGTGGGTAGCTCATCACATTCACAGCCTTCAAGCAATTGCTCTCCCATATTTTTGCAGGTACAAATTTGGGCTAGCTTAACACTGATTTTGTTAGATGTGATTAAGGTGTGTGCATCAGCATTTATACAAATATGTCTGATGCTGAAGTTCAATCAAGTTGGTTTCAACTAGAATCGGAAGTTTTTGATTTTTAGTTATACAAGTGATTGCAGATGAATTAGTAAGTGTAATATCAAAAATGAATCAAGTACACTATCTGTTTTTGCATGTTATATCAATAAATAGTGTGTTTATACGATGTGTTTATACAGATGCTATTCTCTTTCTCTCCCTCAATCACTCTTTATGTTATATATGCATACAACACATATATCAAAGGTACATTTGTACAAGCATTACTACATTTATGTTTATGCATGTGGATTTCTTTTTCAATTTCAAATTAACTCAAAATTTCATGTCCGTCGTGTTACTTAGATTTACAGGAATATTAAGTTGAGGTTTAGTCAAGTAAAGTTAGAATTATTTTCAGTTGATTTTTGATTTCCAAACATGTTTGCTTGCTCAAGATGCTGTGAAATGTGCATGGCATTGAATTGAGATGAGCCAATTGCTACAAAACAACTTGTATCATTGATCTTCATCCATTATGATGCAAATCAAGATAATCCAGGAGTTTATCCAGATCAAGATAATCCCTATAAGGAATTTAATTATTTAATTATTAAAGGACTTTTTTTGAATTTAAATGTGTAAGAGTTATCTTTTTTTAGAATTTAAACATTCAAGGATTTAAGGAGGTTAGTTATTATTTGAAGATTACTAATAATTTGTTCTTTTTTTTATTTGCATTTATTTTCTCTAGTTATAATTCTATAAATATACCTCATATATTTTTAATTAGGGGATATGTTGAATGAATGAAATTGTCCTCCAATGTTCTTTATGTGCTCTACATCACATTATTTTATATATTGTATATTGGAACGTGTTTTTTCCCTTTACCCTTTTTTGGACAAGAATGTTGGATGGGTCTAATGGCCATAATATGGAAGAGTTAATCAATTTAGACCTTTTTGGGGAGTTAAATGCCCTACTTTCTGCTTTTGACTTTTCATCATGTATCATTTTTCCTCAAATTTCTATCTTTATATTTTCATCACCTTTTGCTCAATAGGCACAATATGATGGAAAATAAAAGATAATTGTCAATTCGTAGTATCTGAGAGCTCAAGCTGTTGCCTTCTAGTTTCAAGCTAGGCTTCTAGTGTGCAACTTGAATTCTTTAACAATTCCATGAAGAAGTTGTTAGACTTGGGTCAGTACTTCAATAATATAGATCGTGAAAGACCGAACCACTTAATTTGACTTATTCAATATCTTGTTTGTTGGGGAAAGCAAAGAGATTAATAGACTACATGGAGAAAAATTCAAATATAGGAAGATGAACAAATGAAGTCAAACATAAGTCGAAATTTATGTGAGGGTTTTTCTACGCAGTCACCATGGTTTTTCCCACAATGGTTCATGGTTTATACGTAAATCTTGTGTGTTCCTCTTCTTTTGGTTGTTTACTTCTATGTTCTTTGAGATTCTTAGCACTGTTGTTGGATATGACAATGCTTCTGCACCACTGCACTAACAAATCTCTTTTTTGGAATGCTGCAGGTTGATGTGTTTACTTCAAACTGATAATTGTCGTTGCTCTCATATGTGTTTTTCTTTATCTTATTTATCCTTTTGGTCTCTTCACGTTGTGAAGTATAGAAGGTTTTATCCTGTGTTGTTAATGGAGAGGCAGTGATGTTGGCTTGCAAATTTTAAATTTATTAACTTTTAATTTTAATTTTTTGGCTCTCTATTGTTCATATTTCAAACCAAATTTAGTTTTGTTGTCTCTCACATTTATGCTCATGTTTTACTCAAATATATTGGTTTGCTTTATTATATCTCAAAATGTTTGTGATTTAGGCTTTCTCCTTCTTGTTATTTTTTATATCAAATTAAAAAAGAAGTAATAGAAGCTTGAAATGGTTTTTTAGAATCTTTATTTGCTTGAATCCATATTTTAAACCTTCGGAGGAAATGTGACATTAAAGTTGATGGCTTCAGTTTCTTTATTAATTGTGTTTTGCGTCAATTTTGTTGGCTAATAAATGTCTGTTGAAAATGATAGACAACTCCGCTATATGGATCAGGCAATGTTGCATCGGCACGTTAAGAGTATCCATGGAGTCTACCTCTGTTTAGAATCTAATATAAGTTTCATCTTGTTTGATTTTGGTATTCTCAACCGCTTTTGGAGTACCAGTAGTAATGTTTAAAAGTGTAACAAATGTACTATACTCGGCCTTTTGTGTCGATTCTTGTCTTGTAAATTCTGTTGTTAATGCCCTTATTAATTGATTGCCTGAAAATAGATTGGTACTGAGCTGTTAAAATTTTGTTACTTCTGATATAATCTGCATGCTACATGATATGATTTCACTCATTCTTTCCGTTGTCTTGAAATGCAGTGGATTGATTGTGTTTCACAGTTGCTAAGGGTTTATCCGAGTGCTTTTGAATTCTCATCGGTATGTCTGTGCTTTCCTGTTTATTTAGTGTTGATAAAGTTGCTTTCAGAGTATCTTGTTAAGAGAACTCATATTGCATTGATCTTATTTGTAGGCTTTCCTAGTTGATTTTCTGGATTGCATGCTATCTTGTCGCTTTGGGAACTTTTTGTGCAACAGGTACTTTGAACATTGAATTTTACTATAAATTGGCTTGTCTTTTCATGCGATTAACAGGATTCAACTATATTAGCTGTAGGTGACTCCATTCCTAGCAATCTTACTAGTAAACTTGTAAATACCACATGTATTGGAGAAATTTTCCTCTTGATTTCATCTAATAGTTCATCTTTTTATTTGCCAGTTTCTTTAACTAATAATGTAGATGTGAAGATTAGTATGCTCATCACTGTTTATAATTACATGAATTTTTTTTGGTCTAATAATAACAGATTTGAACGTCCATTTAGAGATTTTAAGAGCAATTTTTGATATATTTGGAATCCAACCTATCAATCTTGTTTGGTACCATGATTTATTCAGAAAACAATACAGCACTGTTGTCTTTACTCGTGAACTATGTTTTATGATGTTCAATTATAGCTTGTGAAATTGAACCAGTCCTTTGAATCACGGATATGAATGCCATATTGTTGTGATATAAGCAACAAATGCATTCATACCTGTTTTCCTTATTTGCATAAACCGTTAAACAATTAAGTTTCTTAAAAAAATCTAACTTAAAGCATATGCCTCAGCCCTCGATTCTTTTCTTAAAACCAGTAGTTCGAATAGGCCTGCAGATCCGGCAGATATTAAACCTACTAAGTTTATGGATTACATCAATAAACAACAATCACTAAATCTAAATATGCAATCAGGACTATGTTGTAAATTACACTTTCAAATAATTTAAAGCTTTGTTTGGTTCGCGGGAAAAACAAAATGGCTAAAATAACCGTGGCAAAAAACTTTAATTTATTTAAAAAATAAAAAAATTATTCTATATCTCATCCTACACAAATTTCAACATTAAACAATCAATTTATTTCACATCCAATATAATTCTCAATAAATAAATTAATTTTATTTCACGTCAAAAAAAGCCAAAAATCAAACTAAACTATCTTTTCTATTTTCCAACTAAATAGGGCCTAAGGATTCTAGCCTATGAAGTATGGACACTTCAAGAACCACGCTGTGTCCGTGTCGGACACACGGACACTTGGGGACACGCGAGGACACGCGGGGACACCATGTCGGAAACGCCACATAGCATGTCTAAATAAAATAATATTAAAAAAAACTAAAGGACACTTCTTGGACACGCGATGATACTTTGGGACACCTTAGGATACTTCTGAGACACTTCTAGAATGCTTCTGAGATGCAGGACACTTATAGAACACAAGATAGAATTGGATATATTTAATATACATGTTAAATTTATTTATTAATATTATATATTTTTAATAAAATTTATGGATACATCTACTTCATTTTTTTATTATCGTTAAAATTTTATTTATAAAACTAAAAATCTATTTCCTATTATTATTAAAATTTTATCTAATACAAGTCAAAATTCTAAGTTAATTAAGTTAAATCAAATTTCTTCCTCGTTTGTTGCCCTTAAGCCTTGCAAAAATGAACTAATTGCAAAAAGTTTAGAACTCTAACTTCACATTTATCCTTTTTTTCATCTTCAACACCGAGAGCTCTTACTTCCTCTTATTATCGTGCTCACTGTGATTGTCCTAACAAGTAAAATTATATTTTCTCTTATTCAAAGTAAACCCTAAATTTATATTTCAAATCTTTTTAATTCCGACAGCATTTGTTCTTAAGTTCTCATCTTAATTTTATGAGATTTTAGTGCTACTTACAAGTTTATACTTAAAAAATATTTAAGTTTGTATTACGTTTTATATATTTTTTAAGTATGAATTGTTAATGTTATTATTGTATTTGGCGTGTCATGCCGTGTTCATATCCTATATTTTAGAAACTTATCTTGTCGTCGTGTCATATCGTTTCGTGTTCGGTGTCCCCATATCGTGTCTGTGCTTTATAAATTCTAGATAATCTCTCTATAGGAGTGGTTTAAAGCTCAGGGTTTAGCGCAATGATCAATTCCAAGCTTTGTTTTGGTTTCTGTAATACCATTATTTTACTAGCAACATATATAGCATGCTAATAAGCAAGTTAATGAAATTAATAGATATTATGGTTCATAGGAGGATTAATACTTTGTGTCTTCAATAAACGAAATAAGTAAGGAAGAAAGCTAAAGAAATTAATAGTGTAGGCTTTAAACTTTAGTATTCTTGTAAGAATACAACTAGTAATGGAGTGGATATAATTCTCGATAAAAGTTTGAAAGATCATGTAGTGAAAGTCAAGAGGAATGAAGATAGAATTATAATTTTAAAAATTATTATCAATGGGATGACTATTAACATTATAAGTGTATTTAACACCTCTAAGTAAGTTTGAATCCGAGTATAAAGAAAAGTTTTGGAATGATTTAGAAGAATTAGTATAAGGAATGCCTCAGGAGGAGAGAATATTTATCGAAAAAAACTTAAATGGATATATTGGAAGCGTTGCTAAGGAATTTAATAGCATTCACAGTGGGTATAATTTTGGGGAGACTAATGAAGAGGGTAAAGCTATTTTGGAGATTTTCTTAAGGTATAATTTTTTGATTGCTAATAGTTTATTTAAGAAAAAAGATGAGCATATTATCACTTATAACAATAGTCTTCAAGAACACAAACTGATTATTTCTTTATTAGAAAATATGATCGCTTAAACTGTAAAAATTGTAAGGTTATTTCAAGTGAATGTTTCACTACCCAACATTGATTAATAGTTTTAGATTTTAAAATGAAGAGTTGGAGTAGGAATAATAAATTAAAACAGTACCCTCGGACTCGATAATGAGATCTAAAAAATGAGAATAAAAATATTTTTAAGAAAAAAATTCTAGAATATAAGTAGTTGGACATTAAAGAAAAAGTTGATCTTATGTGATTGGAAGTTGCTAACTGCATTTACAAGATTGCAAAAAATATGTTGGGAAAATCTAAAAGAAAAACTTCAAACAATAAAGAAGTTTGGTAGTGGAAAAAAGAAATATAAGAAAAGATTAAAAAAAATTGTTACAAATACCAACGGCCTCGTTTGGTTCGAAGTTTTTTTTTAAACAAGAGAAAAAAAATATTTATATTTTTATGTTAATAGAAAATAAACTTATTTTAATATTAAAAAGTGTGCAAAATGTGAAATAAAGCTAATTCTAATATTTATATTTGTGTTGGATGTGAAATAAAGTTGATTTTTATAATTGAAATTTGTGTTGAGCTAAAAAAATGCCTCCAACCAAATGAGGAGAATTAAAAAAAGCAATTGGTAATGCAAAGAAAGTGATTTTTTATGATCTTTATAGAAAAAAGGATACTATAAAAGGAAAAAGACATATATATAAGCTTGTTAAAGTAAAAAATAAGAAAACTAAAGACTTTATTGGAATAAAATTCATTAAAGATATTGATCATAAAGTATTTTTTAATGATAAAGACATTCAACACAGATGGAGGAGCTATTTTGAAAAAATTTTCAAAAATGGTTGTGATAATACGATTATTTTTATTGATTTTAGCATCCAAAAAGAAAATATAAATTGCTTACATCTGGCGTATAAGTAAAGCTGAAGTTGAGGAGACTTTAAAGAAGATGAATTGTAGAAAAGTAGTTGTACTGAATGATATTTCAATAGATGTTTAAAAATGTATGATAGATGAATGAGTTTCTTAGCTTACTAGGTTATTTAATATGATTTTGAAAACTAAAAGGATGACAAATTAATAAAAAAAGAATATATTGATACTTTTTTATGAGAATAAAGATGATGTACAAAATTATGCTAGTTATAAAGTAATTAAGTTAATGGGTCATGTTTTAAAACTTTGGGAGAGGATAATTGAGTATAGATTACGTCGTGATATTAAAATATCATAGAATTAGTTTGGTTTTTTGCCTAATAGATTTACTATAGAAGTCATTCATTTATTAAAATGTTTAATAAAGATGTTTAGGGAAAGAAAAGGAGATCTGCATTTGATTTTTATTGATTTAGAAAAAGTTTATGATACAGTCTCTAGAAAAATACTCTAAATAGTTTAAAAAAAAAAGAGTTTGTACTGTTTACATTCAAGTTATTTAGGATATGTATATACATGTGTTCGAACACGAGAATTTGACTAAGAATTTTTCTATTTCAGTTACATCAAGGTGTAGCTTTAAGTCTGTATTTCTTTGCATTGATTATAGAGGTTTTGATTAGACATTCAAGAAGAAGTGCCTTTATGTATATTTTTTACAGATGATATTCTCCTTGTTGATAAAACTAGAGAAGATGCTAAGACGAAATTCAAGTTATGGAGAAATACATTAGAATCTAAAAGTTTTCATTTTAACAGATCGAAAATTGAATATATGGAATGTAATTTTAGCCATGAAAGAAGTACTAGTAGTGGAGAGATAATAATTAATGATCAAGTCATCAAGAAAAGCGAACATTTAGATATCTTAAATCAATCATACAAAATAATGGTAAAATATATAGTAATGTTATTAGAAGGATTCAAGCAGGTTGGATAAAGTGGAAGAGTGCATCTGACATATTGTGTGATAGAAAATTTTTACTTAAACTTAAAGATAAAATTTGTAGAGCAGTTATTAGGCTAGCGATGTTATATAGTGTTGAATACTATCCTATAAAGTAGAAACACACAAATAAGATAACTGTTGCAGAAATAAAGATGCTAAGGTGGATGAGCGAGTACACGCGAAAGGATAATATGAGAAATAAGTATATCCGTGAGAATGTTGGAGTGATCTCAATTGAAGATAAACTCTGAAAGAGTCAGCCTAGATGGTTTGGATATATTAGTCCTAGGCCGATAGAAGCTTCAATAAGGAAAGTTGGATTATTGGATCTTGTTCATGTAAAAGGAGGAAGAAAAAGGCCAAAAAGATATGGCTAAAAACTACGAGTAATATTACATATTTTAAGCTAAATGAAGATTTGTTATTTGATAGAGTGCAATGGAAACAATGGATTCATATAGCTGATCTCACCTAGTGGGATAAAGGCTTGGTTTATTATTATTATATGCATAGCAAACCAGGCTAAAAATTGGATAACTCTTATCCCAGCGAAACCAATCAGGATTTGTCCGTATTGTAATTTCCTTTCTTAGCTTTAAGCTTAGAAGATATTATCATTTTTGGGCTAATCACAAAATTCTGGCAAAGCATTGTCTCTGCTTTAGCTATTTTTTGATATCTGTTTGATATCTTTTCCTATAGCATGTATTTATGCAATATGAAGAATGCTTATTTGAATTTGAATATTGAGTTGCATCAAACTTTTTAGCTTATTATTGATTTTAAATATTGTTTTAGTGAGAAAGAGAGGCAGCAATCTGGTATTGCTGATGCTTGTGGGTGCATCTGGATATATTTGGCCCATTTGCGCACAACTGAGGGTGTCTCTCATCTTCATTATAATGTATTCTACGATCCCACAAAACATGATAGACCACTGCTGCCTCCAGCTGCTGCTTTAGCTCCAACACTCTGGCCTCAATTTCATTTGAGGTGGGCTTGTCCCTCAGAAGCACAAGCAGGGGATTTAGAGTCTCGATGGCGTTTTATGAACAAGAAATATTCTGAATTGTCAAAGGTACTATTTAACTTGCCTTCACAAAATTAGCTCGCAAAATTCATATCGAGGTTAATACTCTGAACTATGGCTCTTAAGAGAGGACTAAACATGTTAAACCAATTGAAATGTGACACATTTTCTAGTTAAGGGTGCACCTTAATCAATTGAAATCATAATTAGTTTATTATTACGATGATCAATCATGGTCCAAATAATTTAGATGGTGCCGGCTGGCAGGTTGATCTGATCATTACTGACAAAAGCGTTATACTTCATGTGATTTATTTTACTACTTTTTAATACAGTGATAGACCTCCATTAACATGCTTTACTGTCTGTCGTTTTTTGGAGATATTATGTAGTAATGTACAGGCATAACCAGACCCAAAGATCTCTTAAAAACTGCTACCCATGTAAGGGTCAGGCAACATAAGTTTAGTTGTGAATGCACAGTTAATAAATGGGTTAGAATTGGAATAAGTTCATGTGGGTGAGATCATAATAGGTCACCCTTACCCGATATCAACCCATCTTGATTAACCTGGTTCTTTTAGACCCTGAGACGCTTCCCTCATGTTCTTATCCTGCTTTGAGAAATGCAGGCAAAAGATATTGCAGAGCTGAAAGCCAAAGATCTTAAAAGTAGCTTGGAATCTCTAGCAGCAGAATTGCAGAAGGAGAGACAATTAAGCATTTCCGCATTATCCACAGCTAGAAGAGTATATAGAGAGAACCTAGCCATAAAGAAAGCAATTCAGTCCCTCGGTTGTAAAGTGCATTTCATCTGCAATGGGAGCTATGGTGTGGATTCAGGAAGTTACTCAATAGAGGCAGGAGAGGGCTTCACGTCACCCCGCCAAACTGACATAATAGACGGCAACGAGCAAGGCAAGGATAATGATCTGTGTGTATCTATAGTGGCAATGGATGAACGTCTGGTTTCTGATAACCCGATCAGCCGTGCATGTGAAAACCTCTGTCCGTTCCGTACGAGGGAGGGTTGCCGGTGGCCGGATGCTCGATGCGCACAATTTGGCAGTGAGTTTGTCGGCCTCAAAGCAAACTATGATGCCTTCGACCGGCTTTCAATTCGTGATTGTTATTTTGGATCTGAATAGAAGATCTGCTTCTGTTATATTTCTTTTCCTCTTGAGATGAAGGTCTACCAAGAGCTGATATTTTCCAAGCTGGAACTGCTGTCTTACCTTCTGTTGTAGGAGTTTGTCACATTGGCTCAACACATTTGACTCTTGGAAGCATCATTAGTCTTTCTCATTTGTATATATGTATAGCAATTTTTAATTTTTATATGTACATCGAGAAAACTAGAAAGGATAACGAGAAAGGTAGACCCATTTTTCGAGCTAGTTCAGTGTAACAATGTTTTTAAGTTTGTAAAGAAAGCTACTGAGGGAAAATCTTATTATTATTGGCATAGATGTATGTGACTAAGTTGTTGATTTTGAATCTTGAACAGCTCACAGTTGCACAGCACGAATCTCATGTTATTGCTTTCTCTCAGTCAGAAATTTTTTTTTTTATTGATATTTTTTTGGAAGATAATCTTCTCTTTTTTTTTATGAAAGATTAGTTATTGTTGATATTAGTTTTTGATGTTTTGGGTCTTTCTGTTTCATCAAAGATATTTATGTTATACTATGAAACATGGTTTCTAGTTTTAATTCAGCTCAGGTCAAAGTTCATTCATAAATGCTGGTTTTGTTTTAGCTAAAATTCACCTTTTGAGGATGAGATTTTTTAAAATTTGAATTTTGAGTTAAAAAATCAAAGATTATATCATGCGTTATATCGAAATTGTCATGAAATTATATAAAATATTGATATTTTCAATTAGCAAAAATTGAGCTTTTAAAACATGTTATATTGTTTGAAGATATGAATTATTTGTTTTTACTTGTTTAGATATTGTGAAAATAAATAAAATTATTGTTAGGATGGCATTTAGATATTAACTTTAGGCGATTAATTTAATATTATTTTGATGTAATATTTTTTAAACAACACTTGTTTGAGTCAATGAAATTTGCAGATAATTTTGTAAAAATATTGTCATTTATAATTAATATCTAAATTTGAAAATATCAAAATAACATAATAATATTAAGATAATATTAAATTGAATGTTTTTAAAAATTGAATAATATTTAGATGTTATTATAATTATGACAATATAAATGAGTGAGGCAGGTTATTTTTTAAGGAAAATTTGGGAAATGAAAGGAATGAATTAATAGTGTTGTTATTTTGTAATTGAATAATATTGAATTAAATAAATAATAATATATCGGTAATATAAGCATTTAAATTACATCGAATTAAACGCTCCTTGCTCTTGCGTCCTCATATATGCTATTGTGTCATAGTTTTAGCGTAGTAGGGAGAACAAAAAAGTTTACTTTTTTTTCTCTTATTTATTTATTTGTACGATGTAGTTAATTATTTTCATAATTATAATATATATTATGGAAACTTAAAAAAATCAAAACTTTTGATATTATTATCATAATTATAGTTGCATTATTGGATTTGCAAATCCTCAATTATAGGAAATAAAAAATATTTGTTTTTTGAAAAGTAGGATATTGAGATCTAAATTCATACAATCCTTACTTCCCTCTATTGACAAGTTGAATTGATATAATAGTATAAATCGTAGAATAATGAAAGTTTTAATGAAGATTGAGTTGCTGAATTTTTCTCATATAAAAAAAAAATAAAATTAAAAGAGACTGACAATAACTTATAATGAATGATCTTTTAAATACTTAAAAGTTAGATGATGCATTATTTTTTAATAGAGTGTAATAAAAATAAAAAATTTATATAGCTAACTTTTCCTACTGAGATTAAAGTTTGGTAGTTATTATTTTTTGTGACATGCTGATTAAAATATATATTCATAGTATAAATGTGAATATTGTTAGTTAGTATATGTTAATATTAATAAACTAATTTTCACCGGGAGAACGATTTTCTCTTTTATGTCACAGCACTCGGATTGAAGTGATCATATTATTTATTGTGTATTTTGTCTTTAGCTTAATCATTGCGAGGAGCAATATTTTTAGATAAAATTTATAATTTTTTAAAAAAATATGTATGATGTAAAATAAAATATTATTTAATATTAGAATTTAATCATATAAATAATTTTTAATTTTTTTAAATAAATTAAAAATTTTAATTTCTGATATTTTTTAGTCAGCACTAAAATAACCGTGTGCCTACAATGGGAAAATTTCATCGATAAATTTAATAATTTTCAGTTTTTTTTTTTGCATCGATTTAAAAAAAAATTGACAGTTTATTTCTGATAGAAAATTTTTATAGTTAAGTAAATATAAAAAATGTTTTCAAAAAAATAAAAATAAAAATAAAAAAATAAAAAAAAATAAAAAAATAAAAATAAAAATAAAAAAATAAAAAAATAAAAATGGAATTAATAAAGACTCAGGTTCGAGCATTATTGGCGGCCCTAGACTCTCCACCACTTGGCCAGATCTCTTCGTTAACTTCGTTTTCACGCCATCGGCGGCTCGCCGGCGGCATATTTACCAGGTACCTCCGACGATCAACTTTTCCTTTTCTCGTTATCTCCATTTCTTCACTGCAGCGCCGCCATTGCCAACGGCGGTTCTGCTTTTCTGACGTAGCCCCAGCGCTGATGGCGCGTCACCGATCACAGCTAGACTTTGAAAGAAGAGTTTACAGATTCGCAGGAGCGGCTAAGACGATCTGCCTGTTAATCGTGTTTCTCGATGAGTCACGTTGAAGGGAAGGCTTCTAGCGGCGGCGACAGCAGCCAGAAGCTGCGGGCATCCCGTCTTTCCTGTACCAAATGCTTCGATGCTCTGTGGTTTTGCTATAGTAAGTTTCGGAAATGGTTTTGATCATGTAACCTGATCCAATTTTGGTAATGCTCCTTTCATATTTTGTGCAAATCCGTGTTGTTTTCTGGTGACTTGTTTCATTTCATGAATGTTTTTTGGCATTTCACGCTTAAGCTTAACATGAATGTTGTTAGGCTATACATCTGGAATATAATGTTGCCTCGTTTGGCTCAGGTCCTCAAGATTGTAAGAAGCCTTAAATTGAAGCTTAGGCCTTTTTAGGTTTAGTTGTTCCTAATCCTAAAAGTTATTTGGTTGTCACTGAGGATAAATCTTGATTAAACTCATTTCAATGTGAATTATTTTATGTGATATGCTTTAATGTGCATTGCAACTTGGAATTAAACTACACTCTTTGATGAAGACTTGGGTTTAGACTTTGAATTTAATGGTAATTTGTATTTGAAACACAGGTTAAAAGTGAGGTTGGGATTTTAATCCCCAACATAATTTAAAATGATGAAACATTTCATATCTACTAGATAGAGCTACCAATCTATCATTTCATGGAAATCAAGGAGCAGCAGGAGCTGAATAGGCTGGATTGATTGAGATATGAGATCCTGTTTAGTAAAACCTAGTAGGCTAGCAGATTACGATCAAAATTCAAAATTTTTGGCAATATTTTGCAAAAAAAATTTTGCACCAAATAAACTCTTGCATTTTGAGCTATTCATACTTTTCTGTGTGTGAGTACAACTTATGATTAACATGATGTAGGTTTTATTGTTCTGCAAGCTCAATGTAGTTGTATAACTATGTTCTGCAAGGCTACATCTTTGACCTTTAATGATTAGTATCATAAATATGGGTCCGAATTGTCTCATTTGTGTAAATTTCTATTTAGGGTGCGCTTGATTCACTGCTAACTAGATGATTGTGTTATTTAGATATCAATGTTATCTAAATTTTTTTGTTATCTCTATATTATTATTTGTTTGGTTTAATGTCATTATATTAAAAGATGATAACAAAAATCAATCCAATCTCATCTTCCTCCATTATAAATTAAAGTGACATCTACCCAATTTTGAGTAACATCTAGATGTCATTTTAGAATATTTCTTTTTAATGTCATTTTAGTGTGTTTTTTTTTTTATTTCACTCCTTGGCACCACAATTTTCCCCACCCAATTTGAAAATTGTGATGATAGTATGGCTCGAACCTAAGAGCCCTTGGTTCTTAGGTAAGTTTCTTCCCCACTGGACTAGGAGAACACCACATGTCATTTTAGAGTGGTTGTCATCAAATCAAATAATTTCTTTAAATAATATGATATTACTTCACATGGACCAAATGCCCCCTTACTCAATTCCTATCTAAAACACGTGTATAAATCATGGTTTTTTGCAGCATAATATGAGTTTCTAGGTGTGGATGACAATGTTTTTTTTCTTAAATCACATGATTTTTAGATTTCTTTAATGCTGTCAAGTTTCTTGGCTGAAGTTGTCAATTTAGATTTTCATTCGAACGAAAAGACGAGTTAATTTTGGAGCTTAGTTTCTTCTTAGAGACCAAAATTGTCATGTAATCCATGAGATGTGTTTTTTCCCATTTTTATTTGCATTCTAGAGCTTGTTTGTGTCTCATTCGTAATCATATTCTTGTTTTATCTCTTAATGTCTGTCAACCCAGCACCATTTCACCAGATGCAACAATATTACAGATATGGGAATCTTGACAGTTGCACTAGTAAGTGGAGTGCTCTTTTTGATTGTCTGAAACTGAAGACAAAAAGCTCATCTACAGTTGAGGTGAAGTTCCTATGATTTTTCTACTTTTGTGTGTGGTTATGAATATCTTCATTTAATATATGTTAATCCTAGCAAATAGAAGAATTCTATTAATTAATATTGTATGGTTGCATAAAGAGTTACATGAGCCTACATCATTATGTCTATTGGTTCCCAAAAAACATTAGTGTTATTTGATACTTATTCATTGGTAATTGAAGGGTTAGATGATGGAGGAGAAAATTAGAAGATATGTGACGTAGAATTAGCAGAAAATGACTTAATACTTGATTTGTAATTGTAATGCAGTTGAAATAATTTTTACCAATGAATACTACTGCTGCTACAACGCCAACAACAGTGGTTGCCTACATGGATTTTCTTGGAAAAATTACATGTGTCATTTTAAAGTAGTGTTTTTTACTTGTTTAACTCTCAAAACTAAATATTTACATATATTATTCTAAATTTTGAATGCATAATTACGAGCTACGCCCCTTCATCAAGTTGGAGAAGATTTATCCCTTCATCTTGTTTATGAAGAGGAATAATTTGCCATTCATCAATATGAAGATATGAAGTTCGTAATTATATTATCAGAGTTTTGGCTTATATTTGTAAATATTTAACTTTGACGGTTAAACGAGTAAAAACCCTCTTTAAGGGTAACATGTAATTCTCCCTTTTTTAGGGGTCGACTACCTGGATTTATCTTCTTTGTTCAGCTCTTTATGAGGCAATGCTCTTTGTGAATACAAGTAATTCAAGGTTACTTTTTGTGTCTCTATTCTAAATCATTTTGGTCTAAATCTTGTCTCTTTTTAATTTTGTGACTTGAATCCCTTTATGTACGGAGGCTTTTTAACATTTGATTATGGAACTAGCCAAGAAAAAAACATCCTTCTTATATTGAATAGGTGCCGTACTGTCTGATATTATCATGTTTTTCTTAGATTAACACTTGGGACCTAAACTACATAGTTCTTTTTGGGACTTGTAGTGTGTCTTCTTAAGTTTAAAAATTCAGTAAAATTTAAGTTCGACTTTAATTTTTTCCATTTTATTGTTTCATGTTATTTTGAGTTATATCATGAATGGAGAACTGGAATCCATGTAAAGCTTTGTTGTTTTTTTTTGCTGTTGTTTATTATTTCATGTTATTTTTCATCTTGCTTTATTAATTTGTAATTTGAAGAGATAACAGCATCTTCTATCTATATTTGTAATTCCTGCAATACTTTGTTGCTGAGCATCTCTATAATGGTGAGAGGCCTACCATTTTTCTCACCTTTTATCTTCTATCTATATTTGTAATTCCTGCAATACTTTGTAGGCTTTAGAGCTGTCTGCCGGGTATTGTTTATTATATAAAAAGTAAATTTCAAGATAAATTTAATCTAATTTTTGTCACCTTACATAGTATTTAACCCAATTCCATGTTCGAGGAGAAATGATAGAGGAGCTAAGTTGAGTCTAATATATAAGTAAATGTACATCATTTAACTCAAAAATTCAGGCTGGAGGGCTGAGCATCATACTCTTTTTCTTGTTCTCTTTTCTTTTATTATTACCGATCTAATTCCAAACCAATTGACCAATTCTGTACTCATAGAACCACTCTAGAGTTCAGATCGGTTCTTATCAGACTAGTTTTTCATGGCTTATTCACATTGCCCCCGAAAAGAAGCCGAGCAATGTTTGATCCTTGTTAGGTTCTGCAAGCTATTGCAGCTAATGGCTGACTTGTTCTATTTGAAGCTCCCTGCTAACAACCAGCAATATGCAGGAAATTCTCGAGCAAAGAGAGAAATCACGGCCGCACATCTGGACATATCGGACGGTGGAGGAAGCTTCGGAGAACTGGCGGTACATGTATCACCAGTTCTACGACTACCCTGACTCAAAACCTAAAACTGATGCTTAATCCCAGTTAGACATCTTCGTATGTTTTCCTCCATCTTTTGGGGAGTTCGCAATATTTTTTTTTGGGCAAATTTCACCCAGGTCCCTGAGTTTAAATGTTATTATCATACAGGTCCACATTTTTTAAATTTTATCGTCGGGGTCCCTAAGTTTTCAAAAATACCATCTGGGTTCTTTTTTTATTTTTTTATTATTAAAAAATATACAAATTACCATTATACCCTTACCCTCCCTCTCTCGTCAAGATCCGGCAGCCGCGCAGCCCCGCGCCGCCAACCTCCCGCCACCGCACCGCACCGCGCTGCCCCGCGCAGCCACCCGCGCCGCCGCGCCGCCTCCGGCGACCTGGGGCGGCCGCTGCGCCAGCGGCCCGGCTGCTCGCCGACCGCGCTGCGAGCGCCTGCGGCGCGCCGCGCGGCGCGAGGCAGCGGGCCACGTAGGCCGCTGCGAGCCGCGGGCAGCAGCGGCGCGCGGGGCTGGCGGGGGGCGGGGCTGCGCGGAGGCCGGATCTGGAGGAGAGAGGGAGGGTAAGGGCATAATTGTAATTTGTATATTTTTTAATAATAAAAAAATTAAAAAGGGACCTAGATGATAATTTTTGAAAACCTAGGGACCCCGAAGATAAAATTTTAAAAATGTGGACCTGTGTGATAATAACCCTTAAACTCAGGGACCTGGGTGAAATTTGCCCCTTTTTTTTCTATTCCTTCCTATTCTTTTCGAAGCAATGATGCTATTTATCAATACCGTAAAAACTGATCTACTGTTCGGTTCATGATTGAAGTACAGCAAGTTGGCATCGTCAACTCCCAGCTGAAATCAGGGGGACAACTACCATTCATACCTCTATTTGAAGATGCTTTCAAAGTGAGTACTAAAATATTATTTTTGGCTTCTTTTTCACTCTGCACTCCGATTTTTACGATAATTTTCGGTCAAGTCCTCACTACGAAGTCGTCTCATGGTACGTTGCACGGCTAGTCCAGTTAGATGAAAAAAATTGAACTGCCCGTCGAATTACTTTAAAGTTTCATATTTATCTTTTACAATTGCATAAATCAAAATGGGATGAAATTTAAAATTCAGGTAAAATTAACATGAGAAATAATAGAAATATCAAAAGATAATAAAATTTGAAACTCTCAAGTTTATATGATTCAATTTTTTTTTAATGAACCAGCACATGTAAGCATTTTAGTAAAAGACCTAATCATTATTATATGGTCGAAGCTAGAAAGTCAAAATTTGCTTCATAATTACTTGAATTTGGATCTATTCAATATTGATTTAAGTCAAATTATATGATAGGCATTAGGCAGGTAAAACCCCATGACCAGTTTAATTACTTTAATTTTATTATAGCACATTTTTTGTGTGGAAAAAATGGGTTAATATCACGCAAGGTCTTTTAAGGTATATTTTAATTTCATGTAGGTTCATAAGAATAAAAACTTTTTTGACATGGTTCATTTTTTGTCAATTCAATTAAGTTTGATTGTTACAATGTTATTTTTAAAAGTTTAATGTAATATTTAAATATTAAAAATTACTATTATAAGATATATAGTATAGAGAAAAAATGTTTAAATATATATTTTTACATTAAAATTTTCATATTTTTCATGAAAAAAAGGGCCTTTTACTTGGTTAATTTGCAAGTTACATTTATATATATATATATATTTCCTTTTTATTTTGAATGTATTATCTCAAACTATTTTTTTTATATAAATGAATGGTTAATTTTTTTTTGAAGAGTTAGATTTTTTATAATATTATAAAAGAGATGTAATTTATAATAATATATTTAAATTATAAAGCGATATATATATATATATATATATATATCTAATTTTAAAAATTAAAGAGTTCAAAAATATTTTTCTTTAAGGGTGAATTTTTATTTTTAAAAGTAATAATTTAATAGTTAAAATTAAATAGTACATGAAAACATTTTGAGCAGATCTCTCAATGCGACATTTTTTATTATTGTGTTAACGCTGCTTAGAGATAAACGGATAACCTAAATGCCCGAATAAAATTACTCCTAAAGCATTAAACCAAAAAATTGCAGCCTTTATATAATAATAATAAATAATAATAATAATAATAATAATAATAATAATATAATAGTAATAATAATAATAATAGCTTGGGACCCAGATGGAACCGGCACTGGCTGCGAAATTCTTTTCTTTTTTTAAATTATTTTAAAAAGAAAAAAGAAATAGCAACCTGGGCCGGTTCCATCTGGGCCGTGAACAACCGGGCCAAGATGTGTGTAAAAATAAAAAATAAAAAAAACTTGACCTTTACTTCCTTTGATATAATTTTCCAGTATACAGTAATCTACGTTATTATTATAATAATAAGAGATTCTTAAGTGGTAAAACAGTGCCTATATTAATTATTATCACAAAAAATTCCTGAACTCCAAAAAAAATCAATATTATTATTACTATTAATTATTTAAACTGTGCCTACATTATTATTTTCGTGTAACTAGCACAAATTTATATACTGTATAGCTTATTTTTAAGCAATATTTTTTAATAATAATTCCGCGTTATTTATCTGAATAAGCTCTATTGTCAAATGTAAGCACTACATAATGCTTTCGCGATTACTAATCGAGTAATTTTATTAACGGTGCAACTATATGATGATGCTTTCTCGATAGTTATCTGCGTAACCTTATTAATCGTATAAATATTTATGTGAGGATAGATTCATCGTGCAACTATAAGATTTTTTTTTTGTGCTGTCAATTTAAATTAAAAAAATGATTATTATAAACTATTGCGAAATAAATATCTCTAAGCTATGACTTGTTACGTTTAATTATGATATTAATTTCAAAGGATATTAAATTTTTGCTGTAACTCATTTACACCATGCATCTAATTATTGTGGCAAGTTTACATTCTTGTAATTCTTATTAAACTTATATCATAAAATGTACAACTTATTAAATTTTTTCTATAGCTAAAGCACGTTTAACTATGAAATTTTTCGTTATTAATTTTACAGTTTTCTCTTAGAATGAGCTTTTATTATTTGAGATTACTTCATCTACTTATACAGCTTAACATCCCCTTTTCGATGTGGAACGATTAATTTCTGTGTCACTCTAACTCTTTTTTATCGGTCTAGAAGCATATCAGGAGTCTCACTTGTCTCATTAATTTTTTTCTCTTAGAATATCACCCTGTGATTATTCTCTGCCCTCTTCGACTATGAGCACCACATTTAACTTTGGAGAAAGACTTTTATGATATGATAATAAAAGTCAACATTCAAACATTACCATAGTCAATGCATGGATTTAAAAATTATTATTTTTCAAATTATTCCCACATATGAATCTAATTTTGAAAATATAAGAGCTACTTTTATTAGTATATAGTGTACCTATTTTTACATTTTACTTTTATAAATTTATATTTCACAATATACATATATTATAAATACTAATTTTTATATTAAAATACTTAATTAATTTATAAAAATATATTTTTTTATTTTATTTCCAATAAATTCAATATTATTCTAAATTTAACTATGAAAAATACTTCAAATAATAATTTTTATTGTAAGTAGATCAAATCTGAAAACCCAACTTCTGACCTGATTTGATTTTCAGCTCGAGAGAATTCAGATTGACAATGACTCAATCCGATGTATACTCTGATCTAATACATATGAATTCAGATTTAGATTGGGATCAATTTTAGTGAAATCTGATCCGTTGACAGGCCTACATGTACCTCACCCTCATCATAAGAGGGAGCAAAATGAATTAATAAGTATAGCACCAATAATCAACTGATAACATAGTAGTTATTTTGACACCAAAATAATTTAAATCTTTTTTTTAAATAAAAATTATTAATGAAAAATTAGGAAAATAATAATACATGTCACAATCTTATATTTTTTTAAGAAAATTCAATAGAAGAAGGAATAGAATTATCAATATTAATAGGCAACTTGGGAAAAAATGTCTTCTGTGATGAAGAAAATAATTTTTGAAGATTAAATATATCATTGCTTATTTCAATATATATATATATATATATATATATATATTATTGCCATGTTGATCTGAAAATAAATATAAAACTAATATACAGGTAAATTCTTTACAGATACCCAAAATTTGAGATAATATATAATTTATACTTTTATAATTATTTCAATCAGATCTCCATAATTTATAAAATTTTCTAATTAGATAAATTGATTCATAAATTTAAATTCTTAATTAAATCCTTATAATATATAAAATCTTCTACTTAGATCCCTTTGTTAAAATATTTGTTAGTTAAAAGAAAAATTATTACTTTATCTTTACCCTCCTGAAACAAAAACAAAATAATAATTAAAAATTTTAAAATTTGAAAACTATTAATAATTCCATGGGAATCATTTAGATTTTTTTTGTAGTTTAAAATATTTTTTGAGAGAGTTTTGCTTAAAAAATGATAAAAAAATAATAGTATCAAAATTATTACATAAAACAATTATGAAATGCAGTTTTTTTTGATAAATTTAATAAAGTAGAAGACAAATGAAAGTTATTTGATATTTGGTATAATGATTTTTCTTAAGAACTGCATAAAAATATTTTTAATAAATTTTTTGATGGAATATTTTATAGTTTTAATATCTTTTGATGTACTGCTTATAATTGATTTGCATAAAATGTAAGGGATCTTTCAAAAAAAAATATTTGTGCTATAAATTATAATTTTAAGCAAACCAGAGATGTTTATTAGAATCAAAGGATGAAGTTAGATATTAATTTTATTAAAAAGAGATTAGAAAGTAAAAAAATGGAATGTTGTTGTGAGGTAGAATTTTATTTTTAGATTTTGCTTTTAATTTCAGAGAACCATGGAACTACTATATGATTATAAGATCATGAAAGAATTATATTTTTCATAATTTTAATTTTCATTAAAATTAATTAGTTTAATTACTTTCATGGCATGATTGATCTGAAATTTATTACTTTCATTTTGATCAAAATTATCACATTTTTAAAATAAATTTTAAATTTAAAAATAAAAAATATAACATGCATTATGTCTAAATTTTTAAAATTGAAATTATCATATAAAATTAATTTTATAGTACATTTTATATATAGCTAATATACAAAATAAACGTTATATAAAATATAATGTTAAAGTTTAATATTGATAGTTCAAAATTAATCTAATTTAATTTTAAACAGGTATATCACATCATAAATAAAATTTAATATTAAAAATTAACTTTATTTCACATCCTATACATATTATCAAAATAATAACTAACTTATATCACATCTCTCACACATCTCAATATAATAAATAATTTTATATCACATCTCTCACATATTTTAATATAATAATTAACTTTATTTTACGTCATTTACAACTTTCAATAAAAAATATTTTTATTCAAATTTAATTTTAATCTTATTAAATTTAAATTTTGCAAATAAATAAGCTCTAAGAATTTTATTTTTAATATTATAATAATTAAGATATAAAATTTAATATTTTAAATTATAAATTATAATTTTAGAGTTTTGAATTTGAAATATAAATGTGATTTTATACAAAATTAATATGAAATTTATAATGTTTTAAGATTTTAATATGATATATATTATTTTCTTTTTGATAATAAAATATATAAATTTTTTAATTAAGATGTATTTTTTAATTATATATATATATATAATATTTATATTTCGCATCCACGCCAATCATGACCTCATCATCAGCTCCGCCTTCATAAGTCATGACCTCATCCTCCAACATGGCTTTCGGCTTCCTTGATGTGGTCCTTTTGGAAGAGTGGAGACGATGGCTGACCCTCTGTCTCGCTGTCGGCGTCGTGCTCTTCTCTTCTGGTATTTAATGGCGGCTTTTCATACTCGAACGAGGGACATCAAGAAGCAAAGAAGCAGAGGCAGGCCGGCTCTTTTCTGGCTCGATTCTCTGCTATTTTGGAGTTCCAGAAACTCCCCTTTCTCCGTCCCTCTTCACAGATACTCAGATTGAAGGGTTTGCTCAATCTGGCCGGCAATTTCTCGTGATCCTCGCTTTGCTGGTGGGTTTTTGTTTTCTGCTACCTTAGTTTCAGATAAGCCGTGTAGTCCCTATTTTTGAAGGATCTTCTAGGGTTCCTCTCTCGATAAGCTCTTTCTTTCGACTTCTGTGCTTGGATTTTTGAAGCAGGAACTGCATTTTCCTGATGTTTGTCGTGATAGTTCATAATTTGGTTTTTGGGCTTTCCCCGACTCCTGTTGTAAAACCCTAGGAGGCAGTCACTGTTCGCTCTTTCATTAGGCAGAGCCGCAGAAGGTAACGAAAACGATGAAACTAAATTGAAGATGAAAGAGCAGTGTTGATGCAAAAAATGCACCACCACAGAGAGAAATGACACGATGATTTTTACGTGGAAACCCGAGTGTCCGGGGGAAAAACCACGACGCCGTCTAGGCGATTTGAATCCACTAATTCCATCTCCTCTTACAAAGCTTGAGGGTCTCTCATGGGAGACCAAAAGAGTACAAGAGAGAGAGAGGGAGGAGAAAGAGTGGCCCCCTTGTGAGAGAGCCTGAGTCCCCTTTTTATAGCCTGGGGAGGAGAGGGTACAATAGGTAGTCTGTCACATCTGACACCTATTCTTACAAAGGACGATTAGGGAGTGGACTCCCATACTGTCTTAAATGCTGAGTTGACATAGTAGTACGGAGAGTACGATCTGAGCTGGTGTTGAGCTGCTCTTCGACGTGGGGCTGCAGTTGAGCAGCTGTTCGGCAAGGGGTGTTAGAGAAGGTTCTAACATGTCCCCCTCCAGAGCATAACGTGCATTGATGTGCGTGCTAATGCTGATTCGGTGGACCTCAATGGAGATTACTCCATGCATAGTCGTTAGCTCGTCATGGTTGAGCTGCTTCGTGGAAGCTGCAGAGAAGAGCTGTTAAAGGAGAGCTGTTCGACGAGGGGTTTTAGAGAAAAGATTACTCCCTGCAGTCGTCGGCTCATCGTGGTTGAGCTGCTTCGTGGAAGATGCTGAGAAGAACTGTTAGAGGAGAGCTGTTCGACGAGGGGTTTTAGAAAAGAGATTACTCCCTGCAGTCGTCAGCTCATCGTGGTTGAGCTGCTTCGTGGAAGCTGCTGAGAAGAGTTGTTAGAGGAGAGCTTTTCGACGAGGGTTTTAGAGAAGAGATTACTCCCTGCAGTCGTTTAGCTCGTGATGGTTGAGCCTTGACTCTCAGTCGCCAAGCTGCTATGGTCGTAAGTTGGGACTTCGAGGAAGGGTTTTAGAGAAGGAGTTACCCTTGACTCTCAGTCACCGAGGCGTCATGATCGTGAGCTGGGACCTCGAGAAGGGGATTGCCCTTGACTGCCCATCGTCGAGCTGGCTTGACCATGAGCCGGGACTTCGAGAAGGGGTTTTAGAGAAGGGAATCTCGCGCAGTGAGATATCGATCCTGCGTGAGGGCACCACTGTTGATGCAAAAAATGCACCACCACAGATAGAAATGAGACGGCGATTTTTACGTGAAAACCCGAGTGTCCGGGGGAAAAACCACGACGCCGTCCAGGCGATTTGAATCCACTAATTCTATCTCCTCTTACAAAGCTTGAGGGTCTCTCATGGAAGACCAAAAGAGTACAAGAGAGAGAGAGGAAAGAGAAAGAGTGGCCGTTGAGCAGTTGTTCGACTTGGGGCTGTTGAGCTGCTCTTCGACTTGGGGCTGCTGGTGAGCAGCTGTTTGTCAAGGAGCTGCTGTTGAGCTGCTCTTCGACTTGGGGCTGTTGAGCTGCTATTCGGCGAGGGGTGTTAGGGAAGGTTCTAACAAGCAAAATCATTGACTATGGGTTCCTCTTCACTTTTGGCACCGAGCAATCTCGTTTACCTTTTGCCATTTTGAGTGAGCATGTGTGTCACGCCCGCCCTTTTCGTCATCCAGGATTTCAATGGCACAACGATTACTATTTACATAATCTTCAGGGAATTATTGAGATATAATCATTTCAAATAGCTAATCAGAGCTCTAATCATAAAAATATATCTAATCAAATAAAAGATTCAACCGCAATTTATAATCCACCATACAAAGTACAAATTCATAAATTAACATTACGAAGAACTAACTCCAAATAAAGCAATTACTCTTTTTTTTATAGTAGCAATTACTCAATATTTGACATAAATTAGAAAACGTAAAAAGAGAAAACTAAATCTTTACTTTAATTTTATAAACTTCACGAATCTTCTGAATGTTCTTGGTTATTCTCAATTCAATAGGAACTAAGATCATAAACTCACCACTAGTAGGCAGCATATCTAGAAATATATCTGAAATAGTTATATGACACATGAATATAAGCACATTAACATTCAACATACAAACATTTAAATATTATTCATTATTATTTTCTTTTGTTTTCTATGAGGGAGGCTAGCATTCATTCTTTCTTTATTTTTGTCTCTATAGGGAAACTTACTTTCCCTCATATTCTTGCTCTATTAGGAAAGTTTCTTTTCCTAGTTAACTTTATAGGAAGAAGTTCTTCTCTCTATAACTCTACAAGTAAGTTTCACTCTCCTTAAACATGTCTGACATATTAAGAAAAAATTTATCTTGAGTTTAAATCATAAGTATAATAACATGAATCATATAGTATAAGATATAATTACATCATAATGCATAGAAATGGATGTGTCCTTATCTCAAATAAACTGCAAACTTATCGTGTGTAAAATAGTTCTGCACCTCACTATAGAGTTTCATCTTCACCAGATGAAAACATTAAGTCTATTCTTATGCTCTAAAGAAACATATCAAGAACAACTAAACAATCAATTATCTTAAACTTAAACTCTAAACTCAAAATCTAAATTTATATCTATTATATATATTAATTTTATCTATAATACAATTGTAATTATCCAATAGTCTCCCAAATAAACAAAGCATTAATCTTCCCATAAATCATACAATTTGTAAATAAAAATCCCTGGCAAGAATCAATAACTTGAAATAAAAGAAATGATAATATTTAGGCGAAAAGATGAAAAACTCACTATGAAACTCAATTTGAGTCTCTTCAAGCCAATCTTGCCAAGAACTACAACCAAGTCTTAATCCCAATAGGTGGGGTCGGTTATATGAATTTTTTGTTTCCATTGCACTCTATCAATTACCAAATTCTTATCTAAGCCTAAGTAACTAAAATCACTCCTTATAGTTTTTTGTCACGTCTTCTTTGGTCTCCCTCTTCCTCTTTGTACATGAACAAGATCTATTAACTCATTTTTTCTAATTGGAGTTTCAATCGGCCTACGATTTATATGTCCAAATCATCTAAGCTGACTTTCTCTAAGTTTATCCTCAATTGGTGCAACACTAATTTTCTTTCGGATATACTCATTTTTCATTTTATCTTTTCGTGTATATCCATACATCCACCTTAGCATCCTCATTTCTGCAATATTTATTTTATTTGTATGTTTTCTCTTTGCAGGCCAGCATTCAGCATCATATATCATTGCTGGTCTTACTATAGTTTTATAAAATTTACCCTTAAGTCTAGATGGGATTTTTCTATCGCACAACATACCAGAAGCATTTCTCAATTTTACTCATCCTGCTTAAATCCTGCTAATAATGTTATTATTTATTTCATCATCATTTTCTTGAATAAAGTATTAGCAATTACAAGATCATATGCTGAAGAAAACTCTAAAATAATTTTATCCTCCTTATTTATCTCTCTAAAACTATATCCACCATAGATGCTATTGAATTCTTCAACAACACTTTCAACATGTCAATTTAAATTTCTTCCAATAAATAATCTTTCCTCCTGAGGTATCTTTTGTATTAACTCTCCTAAATCATTCCAAATTTTTTTCTTTATCCTTGCATCCAAACTTACTTAAGGAGCATACACACTTACAATGTTAATACTCATTCCATTGATTATAATTTTTAAAGCCATAATTTGTTACAATTTCTCTTAACTTCTACTACATGATCCTTCAAACTATTATCCAGAATTATACTCACTTCATTCTTATTTTTTTTCTTACCAGAGTACCAAAGTTTAAAACTTAAGCCATCAATTTTCTTGACTTTCTCTCAAATCTATTTTGTTTCCTGCAGGCACAGAATATTAATCTTTCTATGAATCATAATATCCACCAACTCCATTAGCTTGCCCGTCAGGCTACCTATATTCCAAATTCTTAATCTAATACTACTAACTTTAGTTCTAGTATGATGGACTAGTTTCCTTACCCGCATCCGTCCATGATGTGGGGACCCTTGCTCACTTTTCACCACACTCCGATGCCGATGCAACGGTCCTTGCCCATTTCTCGTTGTATCCAAGTAAGACAGCGCGTCGCTTTCGTGGAACGCCCTAGCTTTAGAGCAATTTTCTAAATGATTCATGTCATGATTGATTCGACAAGTTTTTCGCAGGCTGTCGACTGCCTAACGCAACCCTCCGCGTTTCTCATCCGGGACTTGAGACCCGACAACGACGCATTCTTGCCGAGAATAACGACGATCCATAATTCTTCTTGCAAAATTTAGGCTCTGACGCATTGCTGTGGCCTTCTCACATGCACTTGAAAGAGAGAAAGAAGAGAGAGAGTGGTGAGAGAGAGAGAGAGAGAGGAGGGCTAGCGGCACGATAAGGGTAGGGCATAGAGTGAGAGAGGCTTTGTATATAAGTTTTTGTAATTATACTAATCATAAAATTTAAAATTTAAACATAATATTCTTAATATTAGTTATTATCTACGGTGATGACCGATTCAAAATTATTTTAAAATTTGAATTTGTTATTTCTAAATTTCATTTATTTTTAAGATATTATAATTTGTCTTTTACTGACCATGTTTGTTCATTTTGCAAGGTTTTTTTGGGCGAGGATATGATAGGAAGAACTGGAGGCACTTCTGGCTGAGATGAAGGATGCTTAGTTTGTTGATCAACTGGCTGAGAGCTTGTTGGAAGCCGTTTTCTAACCTATATCCCTGGGAAGGGCCTGGTGCCTTCGGCAGACAGGATGGACTACTTTGGTATAAGGACTCTGGCCAACATGTCAATGGTGAGTTCTCCATGGCTGTGATGCAGGCTAATCGCTTGCTTGAGGACCAGATCCAAATTGAATCTGGTTCACTGAGCTCGCTTGATTCTGGTCCATTTGGTACATTTGTTGGGGTTTATGATGGTCATGGCGGCCCGGAGGCAGCTCAATACATTGCAAATCATCTCTTCAACCATATCAAGAGTAAGATTCAGCAGCTAGAAAATTTGGACTCCTCATGTGCTTACTTGTTATTTTAGTTGCCGTCTATCCTCTTACTTACACTTTAAAGTGCATTCATCTGTTTGTTTGATTGTGTTATACTTCTGTTTTAAATAACTATAGGTCATCTTACCATGGTTGGGCTTATTCTTATGACATGAAGTATAATTCACAAACTTTTGTGTATAAGATTAGTGAAGTTGAGATGTGCACACTTTAAAGATGTGGAAACATAGTGTAAACTGCAAATGAATGTCAATGGGGTTTGGTCACCTCTGTCAACAACCACTGAAGGCCTTTATAATGAGAGGCAGGGAAACTAAAAATGACATGGAATATGATCATTATACACATGATGTTTGTTTTAAGTAGAGTTATGTTGATTTTAATAGAGTTGTATATAGAAGAAAATCTATATACCTCCCTCCAACTAGTTTGAGACTAAGGATTGTCATTTATCTTACTCCAATAATATACATTGTGCACTTATCTTGAGCAGTTACCTAAGGAAACATAATGAATCGATCTCCAACTTAGTGTTACTCTGGCGTTATTCTTTTCTTCTTTTTTTTCCTTTTTTGTCAATGCGCTTAGGTATTGAGCTTTGACAAGCTCATTAAATGAAGATCCGTGTCAAATTTTACAACTATCATCTTTCATTGCCCATGTTTCTTCAACTTCTTGCAGAATTTACCGCTGAGCAAAAGTCGATGTCTGGGGATGTGATAAAGAAGGCAATCCAAGCCACTGAAGATGGGTTTTTAGCTTTAGTATCTACAGAATGGCCAGTGAAGCCTCAGCTTGCTGCTGTTGGTTCCTGCTGCCTTATTGGTGTTGTTTGTGGCGGAAAAATTTATGTTGCTAACATTGGAGACTCACGCGCTGTTTTAGGGAGACTTGTGAGAGCGACTGCAGAGGTTCTGGCTATACAAATTTCTGCAGAGCACAGTGCATCCATTGAATCTGTAAGACAGGAGCTGCACGCATTGCACCCTGATGATTCACAGATTGTGATTTTGAAGCACAATGTTTGGCGTGTTAAGGGTCTAATTCAGGTAATTTTGATGTTTCTTACTTGTAGGCGTTGAAGTTTAGTAACTAATTAAGCTTAAACCTTAATAATAATAAAAATTAAGCTTAAACCTTAAGGCTTACTGGTTATGTCCAACAGATAGCTGTAATTCTACACATGTTCTCACACCAAGCACATATGACTTCATAACAATGATAGGAAAACTTCATCTCAAATAACTCGAGTTTAGATGCATGCATTTGCCTTGTCCATTTAGCTATATTTAGAGTAATGCTCTATGAGCACGAGTTAAGGTCATTCATGATAATTCCCTTCCTATCTTTACTGGTGCGACATGGAACCACGCATATGGAGCATCTTGGGGTTGAGAGTGGACATGACCAAATAACTTCAAAAGTTTCTCTCACATCTTGTTCTCTTTAAGTGTCATGCTGACCTTTTCCTTGTATGATGATTCATAATGTAGTATTGTCTACTGTGACTATTATCCTTACACCTCTAGTGCACTAATTTTATAGACATTTGTCATTTAATTGCTCAACACTTACTCCCATACATTTGGCTTCGTGAGTGAGCAAATTTCTACCAACTTTTTGTCATAAATTTTAACTCAGAATAGGTCATTTTTATTATGGAGTAAACAAATTGGAACAATAGGACTCATTCCTAATAACCCCCTTCTTATTATAGCATATTAAAATGTGGTAATATATCAATGTAAAAGTTTAAGCTTATAGCTTATGGTCTGGGCATTATATTAGGGTAAATTGCAT
Source organism: Apostasia shenzhenica (assembly GCA_002786265.1). Lineage (NCBI taxonomy): Eukaryota > Viridiplantae > Streptophyta > Magnoliopsida > Asparagales > Orchidaceae > Apostasia > Apostasia shenzhenica. The sequence goes on along the minus strand of KZ451947.1, from coordinate 973,460 downwards.
TGGGGAATTTAAGGTGGGGCACCTACTAAATGCAGGTCCCAATTTTTCAAAAGCAGGCATATAGTCCCTCCAGGTTTAAATTATATTGTTTCTAGGCCCTTCCAATTAACTCTCTGTTTGGCGCGAGGACCAAAATCAGGATCAAAATCAGGGCCAAAATGATACTAATTTAAAAAATAACAATAATAATAATAAATATTTTTTTTAATCATTTTACCAAATTCTAATATAAAAAAATATTATTTTATTTCACATACTTAATAATTTTTAGTAAAAATATTATCTTTATTTCACATCCTAGATCAAAATATTCGATTCGAATATTTTGGTCTAGAATATAAAATAAAGTTGATATTTTTATTGAAAATTATTGAGTATGTGAAATAAAATAATTTTTTTTATATTAGAATTTGTGTAGAATGATTAAAAAAAATTATTTATTATTATTATTATTATTATTATTATTATTATTATTATTATTATTATTATTGTTTTTTAAACTAGTACCATTTTGGTCTTCGCGCCAAACAAGGCAAGATATTATCAGATCAAATTATGACTATATTGTCGTTGATGTTTTCTACTCTTTGGCTATCATGGTGTTGGTGCCATCACCATGCTGGTGATGAAGGTTGTCAATGAGGGTTTCAGTGGGGGGAAGGTTGTCAATGGTGGGACGGAGCTCATTCCCTCATTCATAAGCAAAAGGAAGTCAAAACGTTGTCGCCTGAAGAAGACGAGGAAGAGGGAGAGCTAAGTTTACTGAAAATCTAACCTTTTTGTCATAGCGGAATCAGTTGCTGACTCGAAGCAAACTTGTTTTTGAAACTTTGGGACCTAGATGCAATTTACTCATTATTTTATATTGTAGTGGTAGGAATAATTGATGCCTGATTATTATTCTTTCCTTTTAACCATCATCATCGTGATGATCTATTTCTTTTAAGTTTGATCATCATAACTGAGTTGTGATGCCTTTCACTCTTTACTGTGGAACTGTGAAAGAAACTCGGTATGAGATATAATGTCGGACTTGCAGATCTCGAGATCAATTGGCGATGCGTACCTTAAAAAGGCGGAATTTCATACCGATCGTCTGTATGCAAAATTTCGCCTGCGGGAAACTTTCAACATGCCGATAATTAGTGCCATGCCATCCATATCTGAACAGAATGTGCATCCTGATGATCTGTTTCTTATATTTGCCTCTGATGGTCTGTGGGATCATATTAGCAATCAGGATGCCGTCAGCTTTGTCCAGAACCATCAACATAAAGTAAGTCTACTTTCTGTGAATGGATCACCATTGAAGATTTTGCCATCTATTTCTTATGATTCTCTTTAGGCAAATATCTGTGATGCCTGCCTTTGATTTCACTCCACCTGTGCATTTGACTTGGGCATATTATTGAACTCTTTTTTTTTCAGATTTTATTGTTTTTAAAAGGAGTAAGCATTCTTGTTTTTGGTCGATTTCAGCCTCAGTCGACTCTTTTTGACGGATGGCTAAAATATTTATGACTAAGGGGCCGTTTGGTTTGATGTTGTCTTGGTATTATGTTATGTAATCTAGATGTCATTTTTTAACTAATAATTTTATAATCTAGTAGAAGATTCTTTGTAGATGTCATTAAACCAAACAATTATTATTTTTAAATAGCATAACATAATATCAAGATAACATTAAATCAAACGCCCCCTAAAAACCATTAGAATGATTACCAAAAAAATCAACTCTCTTTTGGCTCATAACTTGATCATCACATTCATTCTTGCAGGGAGTTGCTCGGATGCTTGTGAAGGCTGCTTTGAAGATCGTCGCGAAGAGGAGGGAGATGAGATACTCTGACCTTCAAAAGATTGATCGAGGGATTCGCCGACATTTTCATGACGATATTACTGTAATTGTACTATTTCTGGATTCGAATCTTGTTAGCACGGCGCTCAAGCCAAACCCCTGCAGTATCCCTGCGGGAGGCATCTCCCATGCTTTGCATTATACTTAAGATGAGATGGGAACCAGGAGGAGAAATTATTGGATTCGGTTGCCATGGCCCACCATGCACGCATGGGGGGCGGGTCCACAATCAATCTGGCGGGCTCGAATGCTCAGACGCCCCCAAACTCGATGGTTTTTTAGGGCCTGTTTGGAGGCAGGACTAATTTGGTCCTTGGAGTTGTTAGTGACCTAATTTAGGATTTTGTGGGTAGAAAAAGTTAGTGTTTGGTATGTGGATCAATAAAGTCTACTACAAGTACTCTATGAAAAAATTACTTACGCATATTACAATATATTTTACATAACAATCTTGACTTTATATATAGATACAAATTTTTTGAAAATTAATTATTGAAAAGCCGCTGTAATTAACTTCTAAATTTAATTTAATTTAAAATTTTAAAAAATGAACAAAAAGATCTGTACAATTTTTCGAATATTACGTGATAGGTTTTTTCTATTAAATCGAATAAAGTTTTAATTATACACTTCATATCACTTCAAATTTTTAAATTTAAGCCATTTTTTAATCTTTCTTAGTGACGCCAAAGCTAAAAATATACTTTTTATTACAGATACGTACGAGTGAAATTCCAATAAGTCGTTGAACTCAACTTGAGAATACTTTTTTTATTTTAAGTTGATTCCAATATTTGTTACATATATATTTTTAATATCATTTCTTTTATATTATTAATTAAAAAATAATTAAATATAATAAAAAAGTTAATAAAATTTAAAAATGTATGAATATGCACGCTTTAAAAATACAGAGCAACAGTAGTATAATTTCAAGAAATATATGAGAAACAAAATTCAATATATAATAATGTACAACACCACTTTGAAATATTACATATACTACATCATATATGAGTTAATATTGCATCCACAATACCACATATGATAATGTACAATAATAGGATAAAAAAACACGTTATAGGATAACATACAGCTCAACAAAATTTCAAATAGAAAATGTCAATAGAAAAAATACAAAATTATGGTGTTAATTCTGCGCACAAATTTCAAAGAAGAAGTGAAAAGAGGAACCACTTAATCCATCCGAAATAATTACAAAACTGTTAATCATTATCTTCCCATTGAAATAGTACACATTCATATTAATAGGATGTTTTACAAATTCTGCACTTGCACCTTTGTCTTCCATACTTTCCTGCATGTCGCGATTTGAAGTAGCTTTTATAAACTATTGTTCTTCTCTTCCGTTTTACCAGTTGCACCAAATTTGCTTTCTTCTGCAGCAATTTCAAATATGTTAATGCCATCAAAACCCATATAGAATTCAAGTTAAGGCCATCAAGGCAATGCACATACGTTATTTTTCTAGAAAAGATATAAGCTTTATATGCATTACTTGTCACCTTTCAGTCCATTCGTTGCTCTGGATTATTACCTGTTAAAATAAATAAATTAGTGTTGTAACATTCACCTAATATATATAATAAATTAAAAAATAGCTTTATATTCATACAATTTCATTGTTGCCATAATATGTCAGTCAGTCTTCCTCTGATCATTTCTTCTCTAACACTGTCTCTTATAGTTGTATTGGATACAGTTGAAGTCAAGCGAGTAGATTGTATTCTTCCAACATCTTGTTCCATACGTGCATTCCCTTGATGTAAAGAGATAAAATTAAAAATAATGGCACAGACAATAACGATCTTCACTTGAGACTCAAACGAAAACTGTTTCATTTGAACTAAAATTTGAAACTTTTGCTTCAATATTCCAAATGTCTTTTCAACTATGTTCATTTTCAAAGCATGTCTATGATTGAACATTTCCTCTTTGCGTTTGTAAATACGTGACTGTTCTGTCTGATAGTGACTCAAATGGTAATTACAACGGCGATAAGGTGCAATAAATTTGTCTGTATTTGTGTACCCAGAATCAACAAGGTAATACTTTCCTGCATAATATATAAACAATGTTACAATTACATTCAATACGATATATTTATAAATAGTAACTTCATTTCATTTACCATTTGGTACAAAGAAATCTGTATTTTCAAGGGCCCATCGCAACACTGTACTGTCAGCGGCAGATCCACCCCATCCAGCAACAACGAAATGAATCATACTGTCAAAGCCGACAGCCATCATAACATTCTGGGACATACTACATTTGCGATTAATGAAATGCTCATGCATTGTTCAGAAAATAATAGCTGGAATATGTGTTCTGTCAATAGCTCCTATTGCATCCTGTAAATTGTAAAAATTATTAAACGAAAAAAATTAAATATAACGAGTACTTTATATATCTTAAATCTGATACGTTGAATATATTTGAAGTTGTGATAGCATCTGAAGAAAAGTCTCCTGTGTATTCAACATTGGGAACGTTGAGATACTCCCTCTCTAAATCAAATAATCCATCTAGTATTAGATTGAAATACCGACTAGTAGTCTCAAGTGAGTGTTGGAAGAATTCTGTAATAGATCTCAGACTACAGCTGTGAGTAATGACACGTAAAAAAATAGCTAATTATTCTGCCGCATTAATATTATGACTATTCTCAATTACTCCTCTTGAAATAAGTAAGTCCATCAATCTCAAGAATGTATGTGCTGACATGCGCAAATTATCAGCAGCACGATCTGGGTGTCCTTCGAGCAAATCGTGTATATATTGATGCCCACTATAACTGCGATTGTACATAGGTCTTCTAATAGATGTACTAGCGACAGTTTCCATTATATCATCTTCGATTGATTGATTTATATCATTGCTAATTAAATAATCTCTCAACTCATTCATGTCTGCAACAGGCAAATACAACAGGTGGAGATAATATAAACATATCAGTCACAATAACAATATTAACAAAGTGCTCAATTATAAATAAAATAATGATCATACTCAAAATTAGTCTTATAAAGGTAAAGTACAGTCACAAAAACTCAACAAATGAGCGATAATAGCAAAAGAGCATATGAATACAAAAGAGTAACTGAGAATAATTCATTCTTCAAAATATACTTATCACTTTATAGCAAAACAAAAATCAAACATTATGACAAGATAGTCTGAACTAATCAAAATAGAATACCAATTAAAGAAGTTTGATTAGCAAATTCCAAAAACTACTCAGATAGTTTCTTTATCAGAAAAATTACTCAGGAGGAGGATCCCAAACTGGCTCATTACAAAATACTGAATTCTGAGAAACAACATATTCAACCAACTTTGTTAGAACCACTCCTTCGACATTCAGGATCATAATTTTGTTGTTGTCACTTGAAGCTGCAAATGCCCCCATAGCAATGATTGCAGTAGCAGAAATATTTGGAATGTTATTAATTTTTAACATGCATTTCTGCATGTTGTCATCCGAACGTGAAAGAAGTTGATTCTTCTCAATACATGCTTCCGTATATTTTTCTTGAATCTGTAACCTGTCAAGGCTTACAGATGATGCAGATCTTCTTCTCTTTCTGCTATTACTCGATGATGTAGGCACTTGATTAAATGAGGTTGAGGCATCATTGACAACACGTGTTGTATCCTCTTCTTCTTCTTCTACTTCTATTTCTTCAATATGTGATGGGTGGGAGCTATGTGGTAATCGCCGCCTGACATGAGCACTTTGACCTACTTCAGTGTTTTTTTGACAAATCTTTATCATAACGTCATAGTATTTGAATAATTTTCTACGCCAGACTTGATATTTGCTATTTTCCTATTAAAGCAAAGAATGTGATGTTATTAGAATCTCTATGAAAGATAGTTCAATTAATTTTGTAAAATAAATTCTTACCGATATGACACTATCTCAAACCACATCCTCAGCCCCCAACATTTTTGTCTCCTCGTTCCAACCAAACCCACTTTTATGACGCAGGTCATGGTATTTTTTTCATTTCTCTTTTAATTTCTTCCATGCATTCTGCAAGATTTTTAAGGGCCTCTCTTTTCCTAGTTGATTCGCAAACTTCTGCACTATGATTGGCCATTCAACTGTCATAGGAGAACTCTTCAATACTCTTTTCTCATCAAATGCAGATTCAACTAGTTCAACGAGTTTGTCATACTCAGAGTCGGACAAACCCATCGTCCTTTTCTTTTGCCTCGACCCAGACCCAACTTCATTACCTTGGGTCATATTTGCATTTGTTGTCTCATCCATTTTTAATGGATAATTATTTTTAATATCTGAAAGAAGAAATAAATATGTAAAAACAAGTAGAAGTTACTAAAATAAAAAATACAATCACACATGCATAACTTAATAAAAATATAACTCTACTGGAGTTGTAAATTTTTGAAATAATTTTGCAACTTATGCCGAAAATAATCCATAATCAGCTTTTGTGTGGGAGAAGAATTAACTTTATGATGTGAAGAATATGAAAGACCTCCATGTATATAGGAGAAGTTGCTTGATTCACAATCCAAATTAATGCCCACTTTGAATTTGGGCTTAATTATTTTCTCAAGTATTTTTTTCTTTCTACGATGAACGGTCATTGTCAAAATTAACATGAACAAAAAAATAATAGGCATTAGTCATCTCCTTTTGGTAATCAATCTCATATGTGCACAATTTTACATTAACAACTTCATATCATAGAAAATTTCAATAATTTGATATCCAATATATTACTAATAAATAAACAAGCACGATAAACGAATTTGAAGATCATAATAATTTTCATATGCATTCCACATATCAACACATTACAAGAAGAAAAATAAGAAAAAAAAAATGATAAGGTGTGTAGATGAAAGAACCTCCCTGCATGCATGTAAAATATATTTGATATCCAATATTTAATTACAGCGGCTTTTCAATAATTAATTTTCAAAAAATTTGTATCTATATATAAAGTCAAGATCGTTATATAAAATATATTTTAATATGCTTAAGTAATTTTTTCATAGAGTACTTGTAGTAGACTTTATTGGTCCATATACCAAACACTAACTTTTTCTATCCACAAAATCCTAAATTAGGTCACTAACAACTCCAAGGCCCTGTTTGGCAATGGGCTAAAAATCATGGCTAAAATTAGCCATGACCAAAATCTTAAATTTATTTAAAAAAAAAACTTAAAAAATTATTTTATATTTCATCTCACACAAATTCTAATATTAAACAATCACTTTATTTCACATCCAACACAATTTTCAATAAATCAATCAACTTTATTTCACATCCTACATAATTTTTAATATAATTAAATTACTTTATTTCACATCATACATATTTTTTAAAAATGACTAAAAATTTCAACCAAATCTTCTTTTTTTTATTACTAAACAGAGAGTTCAAATTTGACAAAACAGCATTTGTACTGCCAACGGAGCTTGGTGGGGCCGTGAAGTATAGATATCTCTGTAGCAAGTTTTTGAGCTTAAATTTAATTATGTTTTTGGATTGAATTAATTTAATTAAAAAACTTATGTCTATTCTGAGTTTAAATTTGTAATTAAGTTGTCATTCTGAAAAAGTATAATAAGGATAGTGTTATAAAGAAAATAGGGATAATTACCTGCATGCCGTATCATTTTATTTTATTTATGTATTACTCATCTATTTTTAGTTAATTACGTTATGCATACTTAAAATATTATAAAATCTTACATACACACACTTAAGTTAAAATTTAGTTAAAATTTATTTGAAAAAAAATTATTTTGTTAAAAAATTATTAAAATTATATTTTTATCCTTAATAGTATATTTTTTTTCTTCCTCGATGTCACACTAAAACGCTGATCTGTTTTAAAATCAATTCACGTCGTGAATGTTTCCTTTCTTTACCACAATCTAAACATCAAAGTTTTAAGATCTTCATTCAAAATATATTTAAATATCTTTAAAATAATATGATGAACGGTTCAGATTTTTTATAACTTAATTATACTTAAGTTATTGGAAAATTATAATTGCTCGTTATAATGAAAACAAGTGAAAGTATGTATAAAAGATTTTATAATATTTTGAGTGTGCATAGCATAATTAACTAAAAATGGATGGATAATGCATAAATAAAGTGAAATTGTGTGGCATGTAGGTAATTATCTCAAGAAAATAACAGTAGTGGTTTTGCACTTAAGTTTAATCCGTAGTTTAATATTTAGAAATTAGGGTTTGTTGTGAAGGGGTGCAGAATATTCGAAGAACAAAAGATTCGATTCGAAATTAATGAATGAAATTTACTTAATTTGATTTGATTTTAATCGAGTTTGGTTCTATTTTGGTTTTCAAAACAGTATTTTTTTTCTCAAAGCAGTTGGAATTAAATTCCATATTTTTATTTTAATAACATAATATCTTGTCTATTATTTTATGTAATTTTACAATCATGATATTATTAATTTTTTTTATTTATTTTTTGGACATTATAATTTTTTTTCACTCTATTTAAAATTATAATAGTATAATTTGAAACTAAAATTTTTGTATTTGTTTTCCACTAAATTAAGAGAAATCATGCATCCCACTTTATGTACGAAATCTAAATAATTGTTAATTTGATAAAATAAATTTACAAGTAATTTCAAAATATTAAACAACTTAAAATGTGTGGAAGAAATTAATATAAATATGTTTAAAAAAAGTATTCTCACATTTATATACATTTATAGTTAATAAATTACATTTTACATCAAAAAAATATATATAAAAATTACATTAATATCATAATCTTGATGTATCTAGCATAATATTATACTAATTTATTATATGCATAATATAATAAAAATTTATATTATGTAATTTAGAAAATATAAATAAAAATATATAAAATAATAAATTTATTATAACAAGTAAGTAATTATCCTTTTAATATTTTATCATAATATAAACAATTTTGCTTTATTTGCAATTAAAAAGGAGACAATTAGAATCAAGAAACTGAATTCAAATCTAATTTCAGTTAAAATTCACTCCTGAAATTATGGAACTAATGCCAGTCTCTTTAAACTCATGATTTGCATCGAATCGAATCGATTAAGACCCAAGTTGCACTTAATTAATTCCAAAAAAAATTCTTCTTTCAATTAGTTCTAATTGAAGCAATATATATGTAACATTTCGTGATCCTATTGCAGAGGTATTGTCCGCTTTGGCTTTAGAAAAACTGTATAACTTGAGTACTTTTCAAGAGAAAATCACATTCCAGTGCTATTCCAACCTAAACATACTTAACTATAGAGTTTTTCATCATTAGTTTTACGGTTTTGCCTCAAAAAACGCCTCGATCATTTGAGACCACATTATCTATTTATACAGCTCAAAATCTCCCTCCCTTTTCGATGTGAAATGATTCATTTCTGTGCCATTCTCATCATTCATTATTCGGCCTAAAAGTCTGCCAAGAGCCGTACTTTGCCTCAGTGATTCATTTTTCTTAGAATATCATTCAGCAACCATTCGCCGCCCTCTTCGGCGACGGGCGTCACAGTGTAATAAAATTTTCTCTTTTTTTTCCTTTAATATATTTAATTCAAGACATGGTTATATATTAATTAAATCTATATAAATTTTGAACCAATATGATTTGCCTCTATAAATAAGCGGATAACTTAAAATGTGTGAATCCAAATAAAGAAAAATAGAGAAAACTAGAAGGGTAATACTGAAAAAATAAATATTTCACATAAATTAGCAAAAAAACAATATAAACTGGAGAGTAACAACTTACTCAATATTGTAAAAATTAAATAGACTTAAAAATCGATCTACTATTTGATTCATGATTGAACCGGTTAAATTAAACCGGCTGAACCCGTACATCACTATTTTTTAAAAAATTTATAAAAAATAATATTATTAAAAAAACAAAAAATTATAATGATAAATTTATTTATTATATAATTTATTATCATTATAAAAAAATAATTTATAATGATTTGAATAGATCTAATATGCCATCTGTATAAGTTATTGCCTTTAAATGTAAATTTTAAATTTGAGTTTGAATTTATGGTTCATTTAGGATAATTTAATTAGCTTTAATAAGTAATAGGAGTATTAAAGCACAATGCTTAATGAGATAATTCACTTAGTAACACTAATTACTCAAGGGAAGCAATTTCAGTAGTATAACCAATCTCAAAAAAATATATATAAACATAGGATAATTTAAAAAAAAAATCATCAAATAATTTTTTTTATCTTTTGTTATTTAAATTTTTTAAAATTCTAATTATCCCCCTATTTCTCTCTCCCCTTCCGAACATCCATCGTATAGAAAAACTCATTTGATAAGATTTTTAAACTTAGAGACCCAAATATTATTTTTTCAAAATCATGAATATTTAATTGTATATATTTGGGCAAAAATATAATATTTAAAATTTTATGTAGCATGCATGTAAATGCCAGTACACACGTACATGCATAAGGCTCATATTACTGAGTATGGCAATTTTGTCAAAACCCAAAAATCGCACAAATTTTAGTTAGTCCAAAATTGGCTAGATTTTCTTACGACTTAAAAGCTAAGTCAGATGCAATAAAAACAATTTAACTCATAAATGATTAAAATCTTATCATATATATAAGGGCAAATTTCACCCAGGTCCTTGAGTTTAAGGGTTTTTATCATACAGGTCCACATTTTTAAAATTTATCAGGTCCCTAGGTTTTTATCATCTGGGTCCCTTTTTTTTTTTTATTAAAAAATATAAAAATTACTATTATACCCTTACCCTCCCTCTCTCCACCAGATCCGGCAGCCGTGCCTTCACCGAGCCGCCCCACGCGCCGCCACCGACACCGGCCGCCTGCGGCCGCGCGGCGCGCAGCTGCCTCCAGCGACCCGGCTGCCTCGCCGGCCGCGCGGCCCGCCGCCAGAGCGCGCCGCGCGGCCGGCGAAGCAGCCGTGCGGGCGGCATCCAGCGGCTGCACAAGGCAGCCGGTGGCGGCGCGGGGCGGCGCGGTTGTCAGATCTGCTGGAAAGAGAGAGGGTAAGGGTATAATGATAATTTTTATATTTTTTAATAATAAAAAATTTAAAAATAACCCAGATGATAATTTTTGAAAACCTAGGGACCCCGATGATAAATTTTAAAAACGTAAACCTATGTGATAATAACCCTTAAACTCAGGGACCTGGGCGAAATTTGCCCTATATATAAACTCAAAATTTTCTAAAGCATGTTTTAGAAAATTTATTTATATGAATATGCAAAAAAAAAAATTTTTGATAGAGAATACGTAATGTTATAATAGATAATATACAAAGACTGAAGTATAAATATATTACATTTTACATAAATTATATATACATATAATGAATATTGTAATTAAAAAAAAAAGAGTGAATAGCAATTGAGACTTCTAGTTTGCTTTCATATAAAATTGGATTCTTACTATTTAAAAACGACAATTGGGTCCCTCTATTTTCGCTTTCTGTGCAGTTTTTTGCTCGAACTGAAACCCGGTAGCTATTATTCTAAAAATTATAGCTTATAATTAGTCTAAATTTAACTCACTCGAACTGAACTCGAAGCCAGCCCTAATAGAAAGCATGCTAAAAATAAATATAAAAGAGTATAAGTTAATAACTATACAGAGAGCTCAAAACTATGTACATTGCCAGCAGCTAAACAACACATGAATATCTCAATGTGTTGTGCTGCTTCAGTTCTACCTGAGGAAAAGAGATAACAGCAGCTGGGAGAAGAGTATGAATTCACTTACGATGACCGCAGGTGAGTGGATGCCAAGGAAGGGGACGATGTCAACCTGCAGCCAGTTCTCAACAGCTGATCCCAGCACCGCACCAACTACAAGCCCCCCAGCAGTCATCAGAGTTGCCTTTCCTGTGAAAAGCAGTGACAAAAAGCATTCAAAATGTACTGAAAACATACTTCGTCGAGAATCAAACGGTATTTTGCAGCGATTCGGCGATGGTGTTGGCGTCGAGTTTGAGTGTGAGGCTGCGAGCTAAGCTGCCCTCGACTCGAAAGTGAATTTTGACCGACAACTTAATCAAACATTATATCATGTCATAGAGGAGCATCACTAGCCAAATGATCTATGCTTTGTTTGGCTCATTGGTTAAACCACAGATAGTTAAAAATATTGGAATGACTATGGCTAAATTTTTTTTCTTCATCTTCCCATCTTGTTAATATACAATGCACCTAATGAGAATGCAATTATTATTTTTGTTTTGTATAAGTTTTTTACTTCTTAAAGTCTTTTTTTTTTTTGAGATTTTTACCCGTATGACACAAAAAACTTCAATATTTACTTATTAGACACCCTAAAGTTAAATATTACATGACACACACTTATTTATTTTAATTTTACAACTAACACACCCTAGTTGAAAAATTCTTACATTTTATTTAAGTAAATCATAATTAAATTATGTTTTAACTTAAATAAAGTTCATAGGAATAAAATCTAACTCTCGGTGCATCTTAACTCAAATCTTACATGTTAAAAACTATTTAAATCTATTATTTATGTAAAATATTTTAAATCTAATCATTAGATGGTAATCTTAACGATTAGATTTAATTTAAGATACAAATGGGGTTAGATTTTATTCCTATGAACCTTATTTAAGTTAAAACATAACTTAAGTATGGTTTACTTAAATAAAATGTAAGAATTTTTTAAATAGGGTGTGTTAGTTGTAAAATTAAAATAAATAAGTGTGTCATGTAATATTTAACTTTAGGGTGTCTAATAAGTAAATATTGAAGTTTTTTGTGTCATACGGGTAAAAACCCCTTTTTTTTTTGCTTTGTAATATCATTTGTTTTGCATATATAAAGAAAAATAGCATACAAGAAGCAACAAAATGCCTATAAAAAACTAAAAATGCTACACAAAGCAAAAAAAGGACCTATACAAAGCAATAAAAAGCTTATACAAAACAAAAAATATTGATACAAAGCAAAAACCTCCCCAAAGCAAAAATAAATCTCTATATAAGAGCAATAATGCCTATATGATATAAAAATATTAATTCTCTGCCGCCAATCTTGCATACCAACTCATCACACGCAAACTTCAGGAAATTCTAGGTGGTATTCTATGTGAACCTAATAATTTTTTTTATATTGGGATGCTCATTGACCATACACCAGAATATAAAAATTATATACTTAGTGCCTCGAAGCCCACACCATTGTGGTGTTTAGGGGGACGAGGGACCTGGTAACTTGACTGAGCTTAATTGAATGTAATTCAGCAAAAAAGGTTGTTTGAATTTTTAGCAATTTTTCTATGAGATCACGCAAAATGCATATAAAATTTTCAATTTTTTTTAGTTCTCAAAAATTTTGCAGATAACCAGAAGAAAAGCTACAAAAAGTAAACTTTGTTGGGTTGACAAGACCTCTTAAACAAATGATCTGATGGAATAAAGAAAAGCATTTGCAATCTAATCTTTATGTAAGGAAATATTCTACTCTCTGATTTTATCCTTGAAGGTCAAGGGGGCGCAACATCAATTTTTCTTAGAAAGTTAGCGTAAACAACTATGCTGATCGAAGACCAAAATGGCTCATGTTTCAACAAGAAAGCCGCTTCTACTTCATCAAATCTTCACTAACTAATTATCTATCCAAAAGGCAATCATATAATTCAGAGGGAGAAATAATGGCAATCCATATTTTCAAATTGTCAAGGTGAAAAAGGTGCAGCTTAATCAAGCATAACTCAGTAAAAAGCTTAAAGTAGCTTCAACTATATTTGTTAACTGAACAATCAACATAACTCAGTAAAAAGCTTAAAGTAGCTTCTTGATATTTTCTCATTCAATATTTTCTAATTATTGATAGCGAAATGAATCACTAAATCTGTATTCTTAACTAGTGATTGTCTGAGAATCAAAAAAAAAAAAAAAAAAACTAGTGGTTGTCAACAAAGGAATGGCATGGGGGATCCAAAAGTGTCATTTGATTATACATATATTTCATAAAGCAGCTGAATGGAGAAGAGAAATACAAGTAATTTAAGATTAAGGCTTTGTTTTTGTTATTGATTTATACATCTTTGTCATCATCATTATCAGTAATGTTGTTACAACTATTTGGTATCACTTACAGAATCATTTTCACCAATCATTTCAATTTAGTATAGCAAGTTGCTTCAATTATTTTGGATAATCTTGAACCAAGTCAATGTTTGTACATAGATCTCTCCAGAGGTTGTAAAACTGAAGCTTAATCAAGTGGGTGAAATCAACTAACAAAGGCTTATGTTAGGCTTATTAGCCTTTCATAAAAAGGAAAGAAAAACTTATTAAATGTCAAACACTGAAGGCTTGTGTAGTTAAATTAAGCTCTCACACTGAAAAAATACTGTACGAATTTCAAAGTTAACGTGACTGAGAAAAAACAAATACAAAATTGAAAGAAAAAATGCGACACTTACCCAGGCTGGTGCTCTTCTTTCTCAAAAAGAAGATTGAGGCTCCAAAACTTGTAGCTAATATGAGCCCTGGAACATCAGCTCCAGTGTACGCCCCATGTGAGTCTGTAGATGCTCCACTGACAAATGTGAATACCATCAAGGCACCATAAAACCCAGCCTGCACACCCAGACTAGTAATGGATGGAGACTCGATAGAAATTGGTGAGTTCTTGAATTTCGATGTTAGCCACTGCGGCAATGGACCTGCTCCTGATCCTCTAACTGATTTTACATCAGCATACCGAATGCCACTGTCTGCAACTTTGCCAGATCTACGCCGACTTAAGCTTTGCATAAGAAGCATGTCATAAGCAGCCTCTATCTGAACAGGAAATGCAGTATGATTTAAGATATGATAGAAGAAAAAGGTGAACACATAAGTAGGAAGATTTAAAAGTGATAATTACATACACACTCCTGAAATGTAAGTGAATAACACATTAGACCTAAGATCTTCGGGTTACATAAAAACTCCCAAATCCTTTTTAAGTACCACAACATAGCACCATGATATAATGAACATCGAGAATTTAATGGCCAATGCCATCAAAAGAACTAGAAGTATCTTAGAAAACTACACATTAATCCCCTAATTATATGATATTGCACAGCTTCCAATTCTTTCGAATACCAGAAAGTAACATGGGTTGTTTGGTTGCATTTGAAAAAATGGGAACTTGTGAGTTTGTAACTAATTGGATATGATTTCAGAGGGAAGCATACATCTTCTCCAAACTAATGTAGGGGAAAATTTACCTCAACCAAGGTTTAGATCTTAATAGCTATAAACACAAGGCAACGAGGAGATTGTTTTATGGTGTTTAGAAGAATCAAGGAGCTTATAAATAAAATTGAAGTTAAATATGTAATTCGCTAATATTCAAGGGGTTACATACAAAAATATTTTGTTAAAAGAAATTCACTAAGTTCACCTCTAATTGGAAGATGGTATTGGTAAGTGAAAAAAAGTAGGATATTAGTGTGAAGACAGCTCAAAGAAAATAGGGATTAATAGGAAAAATTCATTTCTAGAATGCATGGTTCAAACAATGGAAAGGAAAGTCTTTTTTTTTCATAACCCCGTTGAAAATTGTAGTGGTATTGTTCGAATCTAGGACCCCTAATACCCATATAAGCTCCCTCCCCACGACGTTAGGAAAGCACCGCTAGGAACGAAAGTCTTCTCAGAAAAGCGAAGCATGCAGATTATTAACATGGCACAAAAGCATCAGTGTCTAATTACATAATAATTGATTGACCATATCAAGGGTTTAAATTGAGTAAAAATGACACCCTGTTATAGCTAAAGGAACAAACAACAAATGAGGGAAAATTACTTCAAGATAATTTCTTGTTAAAGCTGAATAAAATAAACAAACGGTAAAAGATGGCAAGTTAATTCAGGACAACATGGTAAAAAAGGACTACCATTTCAACTGTATATAGTTCTCACAAAGCATAAATAACAAATATTAAAAATAAATCCAATGAGCTAATTCACAAACTGAAATGTGATGGGCAATACATCAATTTGCCCTCTTATTCAAGTTAGCGCCATCAACATAGTTTTCCTTCTTCCAATTGTTAGTGCTTTCCTCCAGATTCCCACTACTTATGGTAAATAAAAATGTCCATGAGACATCTCCGGTTGGTCAACTCTTATTAAACTAAAGGCAGGAATTTCCCAAATCATTCTACATTTTCAAAAAAAAAATATGGAACTTAAGAAATGAAAGACCCAATAGTTATTAAATCCTCCTAACCTTTCAATCCAACCCATAACAGTATGAATCCCATTTCCTGTAATTAATAGTATCATATCATCTCCAGCTAGTGTCCGGCTCTTGAAATAGTGGAAAATAGGGATTTGCAACTCTTCAAAACATCTTAAACTGTAATCCAATGGCACCATATACATTGAAAAAACAATAAGGGTTCTCGATTCACCTTAAATAAGATAGATCTCAATCCCACATTTCAGTTGGGGAGAAAAAAATTTTCAAACACACCGTCAACAACAACAGATTGAACAGAAGTGTGAAAAAAAAACCTTGCAAAAGATCTCGAAACATACTATCGAAATCACTGATACAATAATTTATAAATTAAAAAGAAGAAAAACGCGAGATTCAAACCTGGGCGATGGCTTCCTGGTCATCCTTGCAAGAGGCGACAACGGCGTTCTTGGCGCGAACGATTTCGTCAAAGGAGGCGCCTTCACGAACTCCTAGAAGCTTGAGGGCACTCTCAACCGACATGCCGAAAGGCGCCGACGAATCGTCCGCCCGCGCCGCCGGCGGACCGGGCAGCCGACGAGCCCTTCCACTCCGCCCGGGCGAGCCAGCCATCACCCACCATCGCATTCTTTTGACATGGGCCGCCGACCGGAGAAAAGCCGTCCTGGAGATGGTTGAACGAGCGATGCCGGCCGCAGCCGCAGCCGCCGCCGCCTTGTGGAAGACGGAATGGTTGAGTACTGAAGCCGCTTCCATCTCTCTCTCTCCCTCTCGATCTCCTCACCCTGGGAAGCTGGGACCAACAAATTATCGAGAGATTTTTCAGCAAAATTGAAGTGCATAATAAATAACAGATTGGCAGCCCTAATTTGGTAGTTTTTCTGTAGCCGTTAAAATGATCAGATTTGGGCTCAGATTCCACCTCACCTCAAAGATTGAACATAAAAAAATTTTACTTTCATCTGCTTTGATCCAAATTTTAGAGTTAAGCCCCATTGATTTGTTATCCATTTAAACTCCAATCTAAATTAAATTTAATTTGACTTTTAATTAATATTTTGATCTTTTAATTAGAACTTTAGATATAAATATATTTATTTCTACAATTATTTTAAATTATGATAGTCTACCTTGATCTGATGAATAAAAATATCAACAAAAAAGAGAATTAACCTATTGTCTATATTATTACACACTATTTAAAAGCTAACAAAATAAAACCAATTAAAAATATATGAATAATATTATTTATTTTTATTTCTTTAATCAATAAATTTGAGTTGATTTTATGTGATCGAAACAATCTAGATTCAATTTAAAATTTAATTTAATTTTTATAAATATTCAAGCAAAATTAACCTCTTTAAATTTTTTTTTAAATTAGATAGAAAAATATGGTGTTATTTAAATTAAAATATTTAAATATAAAAACTGAGATAAAATGTGAAATAATATTATATTTTATAAAAATATGTGTAATAAAAGAAAATGATTAGATTTTTCATATTAGTATTTATAAAATAAAAAATAAAATACATTTTTTATATTAAAATTGTTAGATATGAAATAATTAAAAAAATTTACATCTGTAACCTCGAAAGTTCTATTATTTTCAGACAGCACTCTGTTTTTGAAATTAGAAAAGAATGTTGCATGAAAATAATTGACTTTGAGGGTGCTACTTGAAAATAATAGATCTCTGAAGATGACAGATGTAAATATCCAAAATAATTATTAAAGTTGAAGATTATACGACAATTTCACAATTTACATGTTAAATAATTAAAATTTTGCATTTAAACATATTACAACCTAAACTAGTTCAAATTGTAACTTTGTTAGTTAATCATCCTTGTAAGTTATTCTCATTTAGGTGTGTTTGTGTAGTTGAATTAAAATTATTATTAATTTTAATTTCTCGTATTATACATAAATTTTAATATTATAATTTAATTATATTTTATGTAAATGTATATTTTTTTTAAAAAAAAAATTAATTTATTTCACAACTTAGTCATATATTAAAATAATAACTTATATCACACCTCTTACATATTTTAATATAATAATTAATTTTATTTCATATTATACATAAATTTTAATAGATATTATTACAACTAATATATACTTATATATAAGTAATAAATAATTACAATGAATTAACTAAAATTAAAAAAATAGAGATCGAGCCAAGTCAATCTAACCTGATCATGGCTTAATAAGCTCAAGTCGAGCTCGATTTTAGCTAAATATCAATTTAAAGATCAAGCGATTATTGTGCTTCAAGCCAAAATGTCCCCCCTTTAAAAGACAAACAAAAAGATAGACATTTTTTATGGCAAAAAAATTGTCTCTTCTTATCCATTGTATAAATGGAATCTCGCAAGTGATAGAGAGGATCGTCTTTACTGAGTTTAAAGTCTTCAATAAAAAGATGAAGACAAATAGATTCTTCATAAAAAAAACAAAAAAATCTTTTTCGAGAGTTTTACATTGCTAGGGAAAAGAAACTGTCGCACAAAAGTCACGGGGATTAATGAATATGACACTGTCAACACGTTTGTAAGCATATTCTTCGGAGAATTTATATTGTGCTCACTCAAAATTTATAACATTACAATTTCAACACTGTTTGTGCGAGAAATTCAGAAGCATCATAATAGCCTATGAGGTGGCATGAGCAAATATTGTCAAATCATCTCCAAGTCAAGTCAGTCTAATGACAATACACAAACCAATATCAAGAGAAAAGTTTGTTTACCAGTTTCATCTGTTCTAGAGGTTATCAGTCAACAAGGATATGTTTGTTCGCTCAATACCTGTGGAACCCAGCAAGCTATCATAGGATAATATGGCTATTGATTTCTCTTGCCATAGCCACCTTATGGCGCCCATCTGCCCCATTTGTCTTCTCATTTTTTGAGCAAATAATGTGCAGAAGCGACGCCACATTAGCTTTATCCACCTTTCCCAAGCACAAATAATACAGACAGTACAGGACAAGGAATGCCTTCTACACCACCAAACTAATTGTTTTGTCCCTTCTCCAACATCATGGACTGCCAAGCCCGTCATTCCGCCAAACATCCCCATCAAGGCTGCACATAACAAGATCTAGATCATCCTGATGTCCAGCTCAACCAAGGTGGTCTACATAAAAGGAATTTCAACCCTCCTTTAATTCTCCTATTATGGCTATAAATACCAAAACTTAGTTCGTAAAAATTCATTTGAAGAAACCTATTCACCCATTCTCTTCTTCTGCTACCTTGTACTCACCCTTCAAAGAGCTTATTCATCACATAGTGGAACTTGAACCGACTTTGCTAGTGAACATAAGAAGATTTCTCTGAACCATCTAAATTCTTATGCGTGATTTAGTTTTCTGCATTCTCTTTTTTGTCTTTTTCCCAACTTACTGTCTCTCGTTCTCTCTCACTGTAACTCATGAGTACCATGTGCTTCGCTTGCTAGCAGAGCTCTCTTCTCTCATGCATTAACAAACACAGTGGTGAAATGTTGTAAAATGTTGTTTATTAACATAAGTGCCAGTGGATAATGTGAAAACTTATTCTTTACAAATTTAATATGCATTGGAAATTTTATAGGTAAATACACAACTTTTGTGTGAGAATCATGAATATTCCCCAAATGCAAATAAAGCAGTTTTATATATAATCCTACAACAATGAGCAAAAAGTATTATCTTCCAACATTAGTGTCCTAACTGGTCCCAGATAAGTTGTTTCCATCAAACTCAAAGCTGACTCTATTAACATCAAGACACCTCAAGCTTACGCTCCTTGAAGACAAATCATCAAAGCCTTCAACAGAAAATCTCTGCAAACCGATGCCGTCGATGCTGATACTCTGCAACTCATCTGTTTCCGACGATTTCTGCACTTTCTTCGTCAAATGGTACAGAGCCTCCAGCTCTCTCACAACATGGCTCATGGACGGCCTGTCTTTCGGCTCCCATGCTGTACATAGAATGCCTACATTCGCCATTTTCAGCATCACCTTCATGTTGCATCCCGTTATCTGAAGATTTGGATCAAGTATCTCCTCAACCCTTCCTTTTTCTATACTAGGCTTTGCCTGAACAAGTGAATGAGAGAAACATTTTCAACAAATACATCAAAGAGATGAAATTAAAAAATGAAACGTATTCAAGGATCTAATCTTATTAGAACTATCCATATCCAATTCATCTTTGCAGCTAAATCCAGTTTGGTGTGTATCAAATGAGGACTACTGGACTAGTTTTAGGTGGCGCATGGAGGTTTTAGTGTTCATTGTTCTTTCTATATTTTCTCAAATTCAAATATAAGAAACCATTTCTGTTTCCCACTAAAAGTATCTATATCACCTTCATTTATGACCAAAAAAAAAAATCTCCATCTCTCACAAAGAACTTTCCACGCCCAAATTTCCTCCAGTTTATCATCACTGAATGTGTGTTCAAATGCTGGGTCAATACGCCATTTTTTGAACATTCATGAAGGTCAGCTTAATCTGGAATTGAACTAAAACTGTTTTGAGAGATTACCCAATCACTGATATGATAATGAGATTTGTGTCTCAAGTGATCAAGAACTGGGCAAGCAGAAACAAGTTGTAGGAGTATGACTCCGAAGCTGAATACATCACTGGAAGGAGTGAGGTGAAGGCTGGAGCAGTAGGCAGGATCCATGTAGCCAGGAGTTCCTTTCACCTGGGTGCTGACGTGCGATTTATCCCCATCCGGTCCCAACTTCACGAGCCCAAAGTCGGAAACCTTACCCTCGAATTCATTGTCGATGAGTATGTTACTCGGCTTTACATCCCTGTGGATTATGCTTGGCTCAAGTTCATGGAGATGAGCTATGCCTACACAAACCAAGTGTCAGTATGGAATAGTGATCTATCACAAGAGTTACGAGATGTGATTTAGAAAGAGATGAAGAAGTTGTACACAAGATAATATGAGGTTCAATGAATTTCACCTCCATCTACGGTTGTATTGTAAGGGAGAAATATCACTGATAGTAAGTTGGACCTAATATACAAGTAAATGGACATTCATTAACCCAAAAGCCTATGCAAGTAAGAGCCACTAGTTGTATACAACACCACACCTTGTCGTTGAACTACCAGTGTTAGATAATTGCTTGTGTGCCCAACACCCCCTTACATAAAAATTGATCCATGTTGGGTTTTCCCATCTAATGGGTCATCTTAACACATCAAGTGCATGCACATCAATAGCTCATTTAACCACCTAAAGCTACAGTGTGAGTAGCTCACTTTTAAATTTTCACTCAACCATAGTAGGAACAATGCTATCCATGAAATTACTTGAATGAACCACCTAATCTTAGTTAAACCATCAGCTTTGATACCACTTGTTAGAAGAGAGATTCCAGATGAACCGAAATGAGGTTAAATACAAAAGTGAATGGACACCTATTAACTCAAAAATCAAACTAATGGGTAGGTGCCACTACTTGTATGGCAATATAACTTGTTATTAAACTATCAATTGTGGAATTAATTGCTCGTATGCATTCCCAACATTGTATTAAATATCCTTTCAAAAAAAAAAACATTGAACTAAGTATCATTTTATATCTAGATATGAAAAGCAACCAAGATTCACATATTTATGAAAAACCCATCCCTAACAATTATTTGATATTTGGATCCTAAGATTTCGGAAAACAAATTGATGGGTTTTCTTAATTCACCTTTGTGATACCTGTTTTTAAGTGAACTAATTTTCTTGTTTAAGTAAAAGTCTTCACCTTTAGCAGCTCCCATGGCTATGTTTACTCTCTGCTGCCAAGTTAAAGGCCTTCTTCCTTTTCCTGTATAGTGTAATAATAAATTTGTCAGACTGTGTAAGGGGAGATTAAAGAAGGAAGAGGAGAGCCTTACCAAGTATGTATTCACTTAGAGATCCATGAGGAACATATTCATATACCAGTATCCTCTGTCCTGCATGACAAAAATTGCAGGTTGCAATGTAAATTTCATTTCAACATGAAGCTAAATATGGATATTTTATTATGTAATTTAACAACTTTTTAAATATTCATTGTCCATTTTGATGTGATAAAAGAATTCCATTTAGATTGAAATAAAGTTTTTGTGAAGCATCGTTAATGTAAACTTTGCAGCATGGACATAAGCATTGAGTAGAATATTGAGAGTCCGAAAGTGTGTTAATTTCTAGTTATCAACTGACCCTATCAAGATTTAACATGGTATTAAAATTAGATGTCTCAAATTCGAACCCCAATGACCTCCAACTATCGCTAACATAAGGTTGAGGGGAAAAAGGCCTATACTGAATTGATTATAAAAGGCAATTTACTGTGATCATCATCCCAATATTTCAGCCCAAATCTTATTTTTCATAAAATTCACTTTACTGAAAACTGAGGCAACTGATGGGCATCTTAATTTATCCTCAAATCATAACAAGATATTTCCATGTTTAGTGCTTAAGCAGTGACTTCTGTTAATAGAAGAAACTCTAGTGCTGAAAATTGCAAACAAAAAGAAATCTCAATATTGTTTACCAGCTTCTGCACAGTAGCCAACCAAGCCCACTAGATTTCTGTGCTTCACTCTAGAAAGGAGCTCAACTTCTGGTACAAACAAGGAAAACTCAATCTTAGCTGATAAAAATGATTGAAACTGCAACTCGCTCAAAAGTTACTTGAATGTTCAGTTAAGGAGTTTAGTTTAGTTTGGAACTGATTCTAGCTGATTTCAAGTTTCTCATGCCCCAATCCAAGTATAATTGGAGATATAGGGTTCAATCCCTCTCCCCGGAAAAAATTGAGCCTACTTCACCTTGAAAAGTTGAGATTTGGAGTTGCAGTATGTTCAGATTGATAAGATTTCATCACAAACCATTTCGAAATTCCTCAGCACTCTGATATGAATCTGAATGCGCTCTCTTGATGGCAACTGCTGTCTTTTCGCCATCAAAAACCCCTCTATAAACGTTCCCAAAAGCACCGGAACCAATCAATCTCTCCTCGCTGAAGGCATTCGTGGCCTTCTCAATCTCATCGAATTGGAACTTCCTCAGTTCGATCATAGGCCAGTTAATATCTGCAGATGCAACATCCAAATCCAAGATTAATCAGAGAAGAACGGGGAATAAAACAAAAGAAAACGAGAATCTTCTCACTCTTTTTCCGATGGGTGTTTCTCCTTGAGCACATTTTTCTGACGCAAAAGAAGAACAATAACCCTAGAATGATTCCTGTCGCACTTGCGACGACAGGGATGAATATTTTTAAGAAAGGAAAACCATCAGATACTTTGGAAGAGCTGGAATCCGGTGCTGCTACAGGAGAAGAGTGTGTGAGGCTCATTCTTTTTTCGAGAGGAAGATTTCAACGGCTGAGGAAGCTCTTTCTTCACTTCAGTGAGTTTCGGCTGTTGGGTTTCTTCTGCTCTGGCAGGAGGAGGACGAAGCGAGAGAGAGAGAGAGAGAGAGAGAGAGAGAGAGGGAGGACGAGGGAGGGAAGAAGAGGGATTATAAAAGACAAAATAAAAGTAAATTACATTTTATTCCCTAAGTTTAGGTTTTCATTTTATTATGATCTGATGATGTTTACTGAATTATAATTCAGTCTCAGTCCACTTCACTTTTTCATAATTTCTTCCCCCACTCCCAACTAGGCAACTAGTCATGATCTAGTCCAAAACTATCGAAGCATTATTCAATTTAACCGACCTACTAATTTTTCCTTGAAAATGTATCTCAATATATTAACATAAAGTATAAATCCTATAACTTATTAATCTTTTTTTCATTATCTCTATAGTAGTATAAATCCTACTAGGTATGTTAAAAAGTATGTTATCTCTTATATATTATTAGAGTTCTAAGTACTGATGATTACTGTCACCCTATAGCTCTCTCTCTTGTCCTGTTACGTGAGTTTCATCTTTTCTTTTTTCTTATTTTCCAACTACTTGCACCTCATACATAAGAAAAATAAGGAAAATATGAGCTGTTGTGAAAATAAAAATATCAAAATCGGTGAGACAGAAATGAAATAGTGATTAAATGGTAAATCTAGTATTTTATTCATCTAAAACTATTAGTTCTTAAATGAAAATTATTTAAAAGATATAGCAACTTAGGATTTTATTTGAAATCAATATTGAATGTAAAGGATTTTCATATATGATTTTATTAAAAAGGGGCCAGTATGATAGGAAGCTTGATATCAGAGACCTAAACATAATTTACCCAATAAAAACATGTGAGTACTCCAATTTTGCATGATTGAAGATAACGTCCGGAGCTGCCTCATTCCATTTGGCTTGCAATTAAAGCAAGTGGCAAAAAATAATAAAACAAAGATATAAAGTTAATTAATATTGCCAAAAAGCATAATTTTTTTTATATCATAAATAAAAAATTTAGCTCAAATACTGGAAAAATTATTTGATTTTGAGAGCTCATCACGTCACCTTTTCATATACCAATTAAATGGTGACAGCCGGCAATAGGCGGCCCACTGCCGCTGGGTTCGAAAATCAATGTGCTTGTTATAAGCATAAAGGTGCTTGTTATAGGTTATTATAAGCATAAATGTGCTTGTTATAGGCATATAATAAGCACATTTATGCCTATAACAAACACATTTATATCTATAAGTATATTTATGCCTATAACAAGCACATTTATGCCTATAACAAGCACATTTATGTCTATAACAAGTACATTTATGCTTATAATAAATATCTTTATGTCTATAACAAGCACATTGATCTCCGAATCAAGCTGCAGTGAGCCGCCCGCTGCCAACTATCGTTATTTAATTAGTGTATGAAAAGATGATGTGGCGAGCTCTCCGAACTCAATAATTTTTTCAAATACTGATATTGTTAAATAAAAGGATTCCTAATCAAATAGACCTAAGCATAATTTTCCAAAAAAAAAAAGAATAAATTGTGTAATTACAGGATTATTAAAAGATAATGAAGGGTGCTTCTCTCTGCCATTTGGCTTTGCGTTCATCTCACTGGCAAATACTTGACCACATACATAAAATTACTCGCTTGTGATTAAATAAAAAATTAAGAAAATAATGGAAATTGTCAGCTCAAATTAGGATTCCATGTGAAATTAAATTGTGTAATATGATTAAATTTTTTGTTATTAGTGATAATTATATTTTAAAATCAAATTAATTTCTTAAAATTTCGAGTTAAATCAATTCAATTTCATATCTAAATTATATATATATATATATATATATGAAATTAACATAATATATATATATATATATATAAATTGGAAGTTAAATCATAATACCATTTAGAATGTGTACTATATATTTAATTTAGCAAATAAAAATTAACAATTGAAATGGACTTAGCTTCAAACTTAACTCAAAATCAAGTGAATGTTTTTAATTTGAATTCGAATTTTGACGACTAGAAATTTTTTTTATTGAATTTTTTTAAAAAAAAAAATTAGATTGAATTGGGCACTAAATTAATCAAAACTATGTGAACTCTCTCAATAAATTTTCACCAATAAATTTTGTGTGATTTTTTCTAGAATTTTGTTAGATTAGTTAAAAGCTCAAATGTTTAACTATGTTCTACAACATGTTAACTAAATTATTGCTCAATTAATGTTAATGAATTATTAGCTCAATGAATATCCAACATAACTAAGAAATGAAATTACTTAAAAAAATTGTTACATTATATTACGATGATTTAAGCCTAAAACTTTAGGATAATTCGAAGCTCACTTGATAGGTGAAAAATAGTCAAGTTATATCAACTCAGATTTTTTTCAAAATTGAATAATTGTATCGCATACTATTGTATCGACGCACGAATGCGCATAGAGGACCCAAATATTTGGATATAATATATATATATATATATGATAACTAAAATCATATTTCAGAACTAAAACTTGGCATTTTTATCGCCGCCTGCTAACCGTTCTGCTCATGATCGTTGCTTCGAATAATAATCCTCCAATGCTAGAAGCCGATGTAAAGAAGTTTCCAACTAAGATATTTTCTTTGCTTCAGGTTAATGATGGAAAAGTCTACATTTAAGCATATTTAAGCTGGAATACTATTAGGACGGGTAATTCTTTTGGAAAATATTCAAATCACGTAATTTTCTAAAACTAAAGAAGATAATACTTTACATTTAAATTACAGAATATTACAGCGAAACTGCTCCCAATTTTTGAAAAAATTATTGAGTTTGGACGCCTGATCACATCAGGGGTTTGTCCCCTAATTACTGCTCCCTGTGTGTGGGCGGTTGTCCCCCAGCATCACGGCGACGAAACAGCGCGTCAGTGCCAGACCATTCGGTCGCGTAAGCGTTGTGTCCAGACCATTCATCCAGCCACACCAGACTTTTCGGCCAAGCCATAGTGTTGGCTTGGTCGAATAGTCCAGCCAAGCTGCACCGGTGACCTAACCGGATTGTCCATCTAGCATCGTCGCATATTTCGGCCTGGCAAAATCGTCTGATCCAGCCACAGCACTGGCGCAACATGACGGTTCGGCGTGGATATGCAGTTTTATTGCCGTGATGCACGGGGCAAGAGCTCCTCCCGGTGATCGGAGGACAGATACCTGACGTCTGAACCCAATAATTTTTCCAATTTATGGTGATTTTTCTTCAAACCAAAACTATGCAGGCAGCCTATTAAATGCTGTTTACTGATGAGAGGCAGGCAGTTAGAGTGCCACATCTTTTGCAGCTACTCCAACTTTCCAGTGTTGCAACAAAGATAGTTTGCTTCCCAGTCAAAATAATATCCTCCTCTGACCACACTAAACACTGATATCTTCTTTGCTCTCATGATCAAGACTCCCGTATAAGTTATTTTCGAGCGAACTCAAAAAAAACTCCGAATCAAAAGATCAATACTCCGATGGGTTAACCAGCTAAACGGGAACCAAATATTTCAACACGCTCACCTGATTCGAGCATTGGAAAAATTTCGCATAAATCTGTGTTATTGATATTTTATAGGTTCATCAAGAAGGCAACTTGACTCGTCTCAATAGAAGTCTTTCCTCGTCTTGAATTGATCTCCCAATAGTCATCTATGTAAACAAGAATGAAATAGTTCAAGGTGTTCAGCTGATATGAGCGTAAGAAAAACTTCAAAAAAAATCTTCATTATTGATTTTATACGGGTTCATCTACAAGGTAACTCGACTCATCTCGACAGAAGTTTTTGCCTATCTTGAACTGTCTTCAAATAGTCATCCGTAGAAAAACTTCACAAACAAGAAATAGTTCAAGGCGTTCAAATGATACGAGCATGAGGAAAAACTTCGCAAAAATCTCTACTGTTGCTTTTCTATAGGTTCTTCAACAAGGCAACTCGATTCATCTCAACCGATGTCTTTACACATCTTGAACTAATCTGTCATCTACATTTCTTTGCGAGAACTTATCTCAATGTACAAAGATGTCAATCTATTACAAGAACAACACTTAGATTAGACTAATGTAGTGCATGGCTCAATAGTATTAGTATTGTGGTAATTATTTTGTTTGATGACATCTAGAAATTACCCAAAATCACATCATCTATCAAGAAGAGCAAGAATACAGGAAGAGTCAGAAGAAGGAAGGCAAGAATTTTGATTTCAATTGGAGAAATTAGAGGCCCTGATTTTAAGAGTATATTACTAATTACTAATACTTTAATTCATACTATAATGATATTAAACTAAACAAATAATAAATGATAAGTATGACCAAGGGAAGAAAAATAACTCACAAAATGACAGAAAAACAGCACAAGAAGAGAGAGCTAAATGCATTTTTCAAAAACTACCTACCAATGAAACAAGAGAGTATACTTGAGCCACAAGAGTTGAATCCGTATGGTGTCCTTTCAAATGCTGGCATGAATTTCCAACTGAAGAGAAAAAAAAGCTCCATAAAAGCCATTCAGCATCAAAATTTTCTCTTCACTCCCTAATGATTCAGATCTGAAATAAATTTGAAGAGGCAGATGAATACCATCTTCTTCATGATTCATACTTTTGTCACTATTTTACAAGTCTAAGCACAAAAAATGGGCATGCATAAGAACATCATCCAAGATTCGAGTTAAAAGATTTTAGTTAAATTCTCGTGCACAAAACGTAGCAAAGGGTATGTTTGGCAAAGACTGATAAATAAAGAAATCACTTTCTTGCGCAGCTGAAGTCTGAAAGCTAAAAACTATGTTTGATAAAATTGCTATATAAAAAAAATTTCGTTACTAAAAACTACAATGCAAAAGTCAAAAAAATAGCTTTCATAGACAGCTGCTTTGAGCAATTGAGCTGTAAATAAATAAAGGATAAAAATTTGAAGCAATGTTTTTAAGTTATAATTATTATATAATTAAAAAAATGTTACATGAAATTTAAAATATACATACATAACTACCAAAAGTCATATATATATATATATATATATATATATATAATATCAATACAACTATAATAACTAAGTCTGATACTACTAAGTGAGATCAACTCCATGAATCTTTTATTTCCATTACACTCTATCAAATAAAAGCGACTCATTTAGCTCTAAATCTATAATTTTTTCAATATCAAATTGTATCGATAACATAAATGAATTATACAATACAATAATTTCTACCAAACAGCTCTATTTCTAATAGCAACAATTTATCAAACACGAAACAATTTTATACGAAAGCACAAAAGCACAGCATATTGCTTTTTCATACAACACAATAATGCCAAATTGAACCTAAATTAAAACAAATAAGTGAGAAAAGGAACTTTACTGCCAGAAAAGAACTCCATGACTAAGCACACAAGGTCACAGAGAAGCACCCAAAGTTTGAAAAGGGAGTTATGAGTTGAGTTTGACTTTAGAACTTGATTTTCAGTTCCAATTATTCACAGCCAATATATATACATGTCTACACTTAAGTACTCTCTTCAAATATGACCAAAAAAAATTTCTCATGTCAATCAAAAAAGTTTATTAACTCCACCAATGCAAAATTTATTATTATTTTTTACATAGACAGTGCCAATACCGGAAAAGGAAGACACTAAACGACTTAATATAATGTCAATACAGATAATCTTGACTCACTTCTGCAAACAGGAAAATTACTTTATATAAAGCTGAATAAAAAAGAGAAATCTATGCAATGAAACTCTACTGTTGTCATAATTTTTGTAATAAAGGAAAACTTTATAATGCAGTCAAAACATTTACAGAGATCGCCTTGAATACAGAAACTGCTCTGAAAGGTGAGGGCATGGCATATGAAAGAACAAAGTTCTAGCCTTTACAAAGGTGACAAAAGGACGAAATATAGCTTTCATATGGAAAATGAATCAATAAAATCTAGAAATCGACTGAAGATGATTTACACGAGAAGTATAGCATCTAGATCTCTCTCCTGCAAAGAGGGCAAGAACCATGCCTGGTGAGCCAGCCATCAATGCAAGGCAAATGGAACATGTGCTGGCAATTGGGCAAACTCCTCACTGTTTCCCCAATGTGGATGTCCTGATAAAGATCGAACTTCAAATTTTTCAGTATTTTTTACAGAATTAAATAATAAAGAACATATCTTTTTTTCAATTACAGTAGAAAACTATGCCAACCTGCAAACAGACAGAACAGCAAATTCTTTCTCCTGATCCATCCAAGCTGTTTTCTAGAGTGACTCTAATCTTCGGAAGCGAATCAACTGAATCTTTCGACATGCCGCAGGTGCCACCAGTTTCAAATATATCCAGAGCTTCCACATATGGCAAGTCCAAAGCGCTCATCTGCCATCAATATTCAAATGTTTCAGAAGGCAATGATCAAGTAGTTCACTCTCAACAACATCAATTCAACAAGATTGATTTGAGTCGAATGAATTTTATTTAATTCTGAACAGATTTTTGAGATGATTCTCGTTACATGGACCTATACTTATATCTTGAATTGAATATGTATAACAACAACAACAACTAAGCCTTAATCTCAAGTGGGGTTGGCTACATGAATCTTTTGTTTCCATTGCGCTCTATCAAATAACAATGTCTCATTTAGCTTCAAGTATCCAAAATCATTCCCTATAGTTTCTTCTCATGTTATTTTTGGTCTTCTTCTTTTTCTTCTTTTAATATTGGCAAAATCTAATAATCCAACTTGAGCTTCTATCGGCATACGATTTATATGTCCAAATACCATCTAAGACGACTCTCTTTGATTAAATACGCACTCTCTATAATATACTTATTGTTATCAATTGAATGCGCAATCTGGGGGAAAAAAATTACTAATCCCCAGCAAGTTTGTGGTCAAGGCGTTGTTATTGTAGTTGTAGAACGATGTATCAGTTGTGCATCTATCCCCTTGTTCTCTAACACTACACTCTCTAGCACATGAGTAGGCAACATCAAATTGGTTTCAAGTCAAATCTATAAATTTCTAATGAGTTGAGTTCGAGTCAAAAGAAAATCAAGGTGATTTAAAATCTGAGTACAACCCAGGGGATTAACTAGTGTGCTTTGAGTTTGGAACATAGTTACCTGGCTCTGCACTGCGCTCTGAACCGCAGGTCCGACCTTCTCCCGGACAATTCTTCCGCTCAAAAGGCTGTATATGATGTCAACCTACAAGAAATCAAAGATAATGATATGAATTCAGAAATTATTTTGGCAGTTAAAAGAATAGATAAAGTAGAAAAGAAAAGATTCGTAAAAGGAAAGATTTCAAAGATCCCAAGAGAAAGCTGAAGGATTTTGAAATTGAATTTAATTCCTAAAAGTCTGTATTGACTTTTATAATCTCAGGATTCATGAGGTTAAAAAGAAAGCTGAAATGATTTTGACTTACCACATAGAGGATGCTCCGAAGCCCTGAATCACTCGAATGCCAAAGGGCAACGGAGGACTCAACGGCCTCAATGGAAAAGACGGCCCCAGAAATGGCGCCGATTCCTGCTCCCCTAAAAAACCCAGTCTCTGTTGCGAGGCCGATCAATGCTCCAGTAACGGCGCCGATCAAAGCCCCCACTGTAAAACAACAAGATCGATGTTTTAGCGGTGTTATACCCACTGGGACTTTCAATCAAACAGCTGGGGAGCAATAATGATTTCTTCACATAATTTCACAAAATCAGCTAAAACACTAGAACCCACGAAAAACCCATTAGAGATTTAAGGTTATTCTGATCGCTTCGTCGAACGGGTAGTCAGTGGAACAGCAGAAGAACAAACCTATAGCAAAAACGCAGGTGATCACGCCGACGACAAGTCTTTCCAGAAGCTCGGAAGCCATGGAGCTCTCCTCGTCAGTTCCTCCGCCGCCGACCTCCTCATCCCCGAGCGGAGGGCGAAGGATCGGAGATGCAGCAACGAAATCCATGCTCGACTGTTTTGAAAGAAGGCCAATTTCAGAAATATATAAGGGTTAGGCGCGAGAAAGAGTCAGAGGGGAAGAGAGGGGAAGGACGATTCTTCTCGGCTAAGTTAACGCGATGAAGGATTCAGGAATGGGGCGAGCAACTGCGCAATAAATGCAGATTTGCGCTTCGTGGAAGTCCGTGGGACTCCACCACAAAACTCTCTCTTCCTCTCTTGGTAGGAGGAGGAGGCAGACAAAAGTCTCGCGGTGAAAAGTGAAAACGACGGCCGATGCCGGCGGATTCCGCCAAACTTTCTTCGTCCTCGTTGAGGCCAACCCAACCGCAAATCTGCTGCACTGCCATAAGAGAAATATTTGTGCAAATTAGAATTTTTTTAATTTCTATCAGATGAACAGTTTTAAAGTAATAACTTATATTTTTCAAAAATATTTTAAAAATTTTACTTTATTCATAGTTAATAATACCACAAAGATCTATAAAAAAAAATACCACAGATATAATCATGCAAATATCTAGATTATATCTATGCGGTTAAAAAAATACAAGATTAGCTATTTAATTGTACTGTTATTGTAGCTATTATGTGTTCCTTAGTCTAAATTAATTTTAATAAAGATATATTTTTATTGAAAATTGTACAAAGTATAAAATAAAATTTAAAAATTATTTATTTTTTGGCAAATTATTATAAAAAATTATTGTAAAAAGTAATATTATTTTATACAAATGGCAAGTGATGTATGAACAAATTATATTTTTATCATATTAGATATATATATATAAAATATTTTTAAATATATTAATTAAAATAATAATTATACAATAATAATATATTTAATTATGTATATATTATTATTTTTAATGATAATAATAAATTACATGTATATTTTATAATATTTTTTAATTTTAATTATCATAATTATACATTTTTGTTTAAAATAAATATTATATTTATATTATTAATAAATATTTGAAATATATGTATAATATTATATAAAAAAATAAAATTAATAATTTAGTAATATATTAAATTAATTATAATAATTTTATTTGATTTAACATCAAAAAATTATTGTCAAAAGTAATATTATTTTATAAAAATTGCAAGTGATGTATTTTTAATTTTTATTTTTCATAATTTACACTTTTTGTTTATAAATAATATTTATATTTATATTATTAATAAATATTTGAAATATATGTATAATTATTATAAAAAAAAATAAAAATTAAATAATTAGTATATATATTAAATTAATTATAATTATTTTATTTTATTTAATATCAAAAGATTATTAGTTAGTGTTATATAAAATTATTAAGAGTAATTTTGTTTTTAAATTTGCAAAGGCAGAAGCTTTTTGAAAAGTTTTTATTTTTAGTTTTGATTATGATTATTTTTAAGTTTTTCAAAAGATGAAATATTTTAAAAAATTATTTTATCAAACATATTTTTTAGCTTTTAGGTGTACCAAAAGTACTTTTTTCTTTTGAAAATCTTTCTCAATACACCCTAAGTTTTTTCAATATCAACATAAATTAATCTACGATGAAATTATACGTGTTAATTGAAAATGGCATCGACATTATGAAGGAGAAAAATATTTTCCTTTAAGACTTTGATAATTGAAACACTAGTAAATTATGCATAAAACTCTTCTCATAAGGTCCAAAGATATAAGCTAATTAGTAATGGTATCATCGTATCGAAAAAATAAAAAAGTAAATTTGTAATAGCCACTTATGTGAAGATATCTAAGATCGATAATGACGGGTTTTGTTTGTAGGGAGGACAATATAGAAGAGAACAAAGTCACGCAACATAAATGAAAAATTGGAAAATGCGACCCTACGAACAAAAGAAATTGTTACGTAAGAATAGCATTAGTACTTACAAACAATTGGCACCACATCCCTTATTCCTAGTGCTGGCTCTCTTATCTAAGACCCTGTCTTAAAAAAATTTAAAAAATTATTTTATATCTTATCCTACACAAATTTTAATATTAAACAATCATTTTATTTCATATCTAATACAATTCTCAATAAATCAATCAATTTTATTTCACATCCCACATAATTTTTAATATATCAACTCACTTTATGTCATATCATACATATTTTTAAAAAATAGCTAAAAATTTCAACCGAATCTTTTATTTTACTTATTACCAAAAAGAGCATAAATATATTAACTTCTTCCACTAATAGGACGGAGGAGAAGAGTAAGACAAAAAGGAGAATATATAGAAAGAAAGGAACTTCATCATCTTTTTCGGAATCCCTCCGGTCACCTAGTATAACTATCCTCTCCCTTTGTAACATCATGAGTTTTTAGTGAACCTCTTAAAGCCGCTTAAGAATAAATTTTTTTGAGATAATTATCTATATGTCACACAATTTAATTTTATTTATACTTTACCCATCTATTCTTAGTTAATTACGCTATGCACACTCAAAATATTATAAAATCTTACATACACATATTTTAACTTATTTTTATCATAACGAGTAATCATAATTTTTCAATAACCTAACTATAGTTAGATTACAAAAAATCTGAGTCGTTCATCATATTATTTTAAGGATATATAAATATATTTTGAGTGAAAATCCTAAAACCTTAATGTTTAGGTGGCGGCAAAGGAAGGAGGCATCCGCGATGTGGATTGATTTTAGGACAAATCAGCGCTTTAGTGTAGTATTGAGGAAGAGAAAAATATGTACCATTAAGAGTAAAAATATAATTTTAATAATTTACTAATAGAATATTTTTTTTCAAATAGATTTTGATTAAGTTTTAACTCAAATGTGTGTATGTGAGATTTTGTAATATTTTGAGTGTGCATAGCGTAATTAACCAAGAATGGATGAGTAAGACATGAATAAAACTAAATTATATGGCATGTAGGTAATTATCCCAATTTTTTTATATGAAAATTGACTTTGAGCGATCATATTCCTTTATCGTTTTACTCCTTGCATTACTTTTCATCCAACCATCTATTTTCGATGACCAACTTTCTCACGTCTCAACTCAAAAAGATGACAATAATAATTAATAGTTAAATAGTTAATCAAATCAGAAAATGACAGACTATAATGATTGACACTATCGTTCTAGCATGAAATTACTTTAAATAAAATTACAAGTCAGTACTAATCA
Organism: Apostasia shenzhenica; assembly: GCA_002786265.1. Classification (NCBI taxonomy): domain Eukaryota; kingdom Viridiplantae; phylum Streptophyta; class Magnoliopsida; order Asparagales; family Orchidaceae; genus Apostasia; species Apostasia shenzhenica. The sequence goes on along the minus strand of KZ451947.1, from coordinate 938,727 downwards.
AGACATATAAATAGTAACAAGATTAAATATTTATAATATTCAAAAGTAAGAATGTCACAAACTTTGACATCAATGATACATTTATACGCATAATTTATATCGTTATTTATGCACAGTGGCGGAGCCACGTGGGAATCAGCTGCACCGCCTAATTTTTTTTTTTAACTTACACCTCCTCAGTTTATTTTTTTTATTTTTAGTCCCGAGTTTCATGTAATAAATATCATATTATTAATTGAGATAATAAGCTGAAAAAAGTAGATATTAGGTTAACAAATTATTTAGATACCTTATAATTTTAATTTTTTTATAAATTATTCAATATATAAATCATATAAACAGACTTCATGTTGGTGAGAACCCATTCAACTTAAAGAATTTATTTACGTATATATAAATAGCCCTAATAAATAATCAATTAACTGATCTTAATTTAAAGTTTTAATTCACTAAATTATTTAATAGATTAGCACTTAATTCATTGAATAATCTAGTATATTAAAATTTTAATGTATGGGCAGTTATTTTATTTGTTAGTTATTTAAGGCATGTAGCAGAACTCTTAAATCAAAATATTTCATTTAAAATGAAATATTGTAAAAAAAATTATTAATAATAAAAAATATATATTAATTAATTATCATAACTTATATATAATTGAAATTTATACAAGATTATTTATATTAGTTTTATAGTAGTAAAAATTTTGAATTTTTTTATTATTTTATAATAAAAATAATTTTAAATTTTTATATTATTATTATAAATATTTTTCAACGGTCAGTAAGAAACAACATCAAATATCTCACAGTCAAAATATGATGCCTTGCCTTAGAATATAATAAATATGATATTAAGTCAAAGAAATATGTCAAACAAATAATCTCTATGTCAAATTATTTTAGTATAACAATAAATCAGCTCTAGCCTCAATAATTGAAACATACTTGAAATTTTGGGTGAATTTAATGTCGTGTTTGAAAAAAAAATTTGTTTGCATTTTTTTTTCTAGAGAAAATAAATTTGTTGTGCAAAATTATATTAGAGTTTTATATTTTAAATTATAATGTACACCATTAAATTTTTTAAATTACACGATATATATATATATATATTGTGTGAGATGTAATATCTAAAAAATTTAGTGCTCGCATTTAATGCATAAATATGCTAAAATAATATATCAAATATGTAAATATCTCGAATATTTTTATAAATTAGAAAATAATAAGTATGCAAATTTAGTGCTAGCATTTAATGCGTAAATATGCTAAAATAATATATCATATATGTAAATATCTCAAATATTTTTATAAATTAGAAAATAATAAGTATGCAAATTTAGTGCTCGCGCGTAAATATGCTAAAATAATATATCATATATGTAAATACCCCGAATATTTTTATAAATTAGAAAATAATAAGTATGCAAATTTAGTGCTCGCATTTAATGCTTAAATATGCTAAAATAATATATCATATATGTAAATATCCCGAATATTTTTATAAATTAGAAAATAATAAGTATGCAAATTTAGTGCTCGCGCGTAAATATTGCTAAAATAATATTATCTATATGAAATACCCCGAATATTTTATAATTAGAAAATAAAAGTATGCCCAAAAATTTATGTGCTCGCATTTAATGCTTAAATATGCTAAAATAATATATCATATATGTAAATATCCCGAATATTTTTATAAATTAGAAAATAATAAGTATGCTGTGGGCTAAGATTTTGAAAACCGAACCGGCTTCAGAGCCGGTAGATTGAAAGTTTCAAGATTCAATGATCGAACCGAGGTCAAACCGGAATAAAGTAAAAATTAAAAAACTAATGAAATATAATATAAATATAGTTAAGATATATATTATTCACACATCAACATAATAATTAGACATAAAATGAATGTTTAATAATTAAATTTAATAAATAATATCTTATGTCAATAACCCAAATAATTTCAAGCAAATCGAAATAATAATAACCCAACAAAATATTAGCAAATCACAAATTAAGTATAATATTTAGTACATCATTAAAAGATCTGAATAAATGTATGCTTTATCAATATTAAAATACTAAATCATTTCATCATTTTATATTACTAAAATATTAAATCATTCCGAAAGGATTGGGGCTACAGATCAGGAGAGTGCGAGGCAAGAAAAATTGCGAGTTCGTGACTATCGCGCGAGTAGAGCCCGCTGAACGGAGGCTGAGTTAGGGACCCAGAATTTAAGAAAGTTTTTTTTTTCTAATTTTAAACTCAACCGGTCCAACCGTACCGGTTCACCGGTCAACTGGTTGAACCGCGGTTTAGACCGGTTCTAGTCAGTTTTAAGCGGATCCGATTATAAAACTAAATCGAATCGGTTGATTGACCGGTTTATGGTTCGATCAGTTGAACCTGCCAGTCCGGTTCGATTTTTAAAACCTTGCTGTGGGCAATAGAAATACCATCTGCTTTAATAAACTTTTATTGTTGCTTTCACTTACCAAGATTAGATGGCAAAGATTCCATCTTCCCATTAAAAAAAGGCACAATTTTTTATTAATAATCATAATAATTAAATAAATAATAATTTAAGTAATTTAAAATATATGTAACTATTTAATGTGCATGCATCGTGAACTTGAAAATGTGTACTTGTCTAAAGAAATTTCCATAAGTTTGCTTTTATTCTTCTTGTGACAGGGATGAAGCAAACAATGTGAAATTCTCGACGTCGAAGTTCCATTTAACTTCAAATTGAGTTTGAATCAACATTAATGAATTTTTAGTTAATTAATTCTAGTTGAGTTGGAAACGTTGAAAAGCCGTCTTGGGAGCAACTTATATTCAAACAGTCTGTTTGAGTAAAAATTTCAAATTAGAATTACAAGATAAAGAAGAAAAGTTAGGAAGAAACTTAAAGTTTATGAAAGATTTAGGTTGAGATAGAGAGAGGAAGCTTCAGCTGAAGGTCCCTCCAAAGAGGAAAGAAGTGGAGAGAAGAGCTGCGTCTAATATGAGGGAGCTCTACTGGAGAGCGCAAGCTGAACTATTGAGATGGTTGGAGTCAAAAAAAACTTAGGAGCAAGAGAACGATGATAGCCAGTGGTTTAATTATTAAAGCTCAGCTGTTAGATTGGTCGGATGGGGATTCCACTTTCTATTATAAATTTGAGTATTTATAGTGAAAATAGATGATAGGGCAGAATTAAATATGAAAAGAATTACTAGTTAGTAGCTTGTTTACTTGACGTTATTCGACTAGCCTTCGATTAACTCGGCTATGAGGCGTAGTCTAATTTGGTGCCCCGAATTCATTCGGAAATAAAAATTTGGGTGACCGTTAGTGAATTAACCTAAATCTATCACGTATTGAAATTAAATGATATGACTTATTTTTTCTATAACATAACCCTTTAAGCAAATAATCTCTACTCGGAATAAACTCTCGTGCGAGTTGCATTTAAATATTTCCTAATTGAATAGCCCTTCATTTGTTAAGAAGATATCAAAAGTTTCAAGTTTTGAAAACACAATTAATTGAAAATCTTGACCAAACTCAAATTAATTAATGGATAATTACACTTATCATATCAATATTTAATAACTCAATAGTACGTCAAATTTTTATTTTAATGATTTCGTACATGAAAAGGCTTCCCATATGCAATAAAAACAAAATGATGAAATAATTTTTAATGAAGAGTGGCCTACTATGCTGACCTAGACATATCGTATTTAAATTTTATTAATTATCATCGAGATTCATAATTTTTGTAATATCTCAAATCCGAAATATAAATGTATTGTCCGTTTTAGCTGCAAGAAATTACGTGACTTATATACTTCTTTTAAAGTTACTGATCTTAGTATTATTCCAACTCAATCGTATTTAACTACAAAATTTTAAATCATTACTCTTATAAATTTTTTTAGAAGGTGACTTTATCATTTAGAATTTTGTTATTTATTTATACAGCTTAATAATTCTACTCTTTTTTTTATCGCTCATCATCCGTCCTACGGACATGCTAAGAACTATACTTTATCCTAATAATTTTTTTCTCATATAATATTATCTGACGATTACTTCCTGCCCAATTCGTCACAATTTTATTCAAAACTTATTTTATTTTCTGTAATTTGATTTGGTTTGAGAATTAACTTGAAGAAATTGATTCATATTGTGAGCCAAATTTCTTAGATCAAAGAATATATTAATTTTTTTTATTTCCATGATATTATATATGAAAGGGTTTTCATATATAATAAAAACAAAATGATGAAATAATTTTTAATGAAGGGTGGCCTACTATGCTAGGCAACCAAGAAAGCTAACAGCATATATTTTTTTTATATTTTTCCATTGGTTGCATAATTAAGCCAGACATTATTGTAATTACATTTCATTAACCAAATTAAACAAGGTTTTAAAACCCGATCAAAATTATCAAAAACTCGGTAGTTTCGAATCGATTTTAGTAGTTTCAGTTTCAGCCGAAACTTATTTTTCTAAAAAATAATATTCAATAATTATCATTAAAAAAATTAAATTTAAATTATTTATAAAAAACACTGAAACTGTCTATATCGAAACTACTGAAATTATCGTAACTGCGGAAACAAATACTTTTATCTTGTGACTAAAATTCAGTTTTAAAATCTTGATCTTAAAGATTCACGATTTTATTAGAAACTCGCTCCATAAAGTCTAATCAGTTTCAAGATTCACGAGCCAAATGTCTTCATTAACTCAAAGAACTTTTTTGAGTTGAATCTGAGTCACAAAGTTTTCGTTTGACGTCAAATTCAAATCGATTAAAATATAATAATATTTGTACTTAAAATAAGAATTTTGCATGCCTGTCATTATTGCTAAATGAGAAGTGTTGGAGATTTAGTAGTTTTTTAGTAGAAATTGCCTACAAGAGGGGCAAGCAAGACACAATTCTCTTTATTAGGATAACCAATGATGCATACTTGCTACACAAATTGAATTTTAAAATATTAAAAATTTAATATTATTTTAGTTAATTATTAAATTATTTATTAAACTAACTATAATAAAAAAATATTAATAGTACAAAAGTTAGCTCAAAAATTATTTTGTATTACTTCAAATTTTATTTAAGTTGAGTTTGAATTAAATAAAATTTACTTTTACGTTAAATATTTAACAATGACACTACAACAACAATAACAACCAAGCCTTAATCCCACTAGGTGGGATCGGCTACATGAATCCTTTGTTTTCATTGCGCCTTATCAGTTACCAAATTCTTATCTAAGTCTAAGTAACTAAAATCACTCCTTATAGTTTTTGCCATGTCTTCTTTAGTCTCCCTCTTCCTCTTTGTACATGGGCAAAATTCAATAACTCAATTTTTCTAACTGGAGCTTCAATTGGCCTACGATTTAGATGTCCAAACCATCTAAGCCGACTTTCTCTAAGTTTATCCTCAATTGGTACAACACCAACTTTTTTTCGGATATACTCATTGCTCATTCTATCCTTTCGTGTATATCAATACATCCACCTTAACATCCTCATTTCTGCAATATTTATTTTATTTGTATGTTTTCTCTTTGCAGGCCAGCATTCTGCACTTAACAATTACACTATCTAAATTAAATATTTATAGATAATATCCTCTATTTTAAATGTAAATTTACAAATATATCTCTTTATTTTAATTTTTATTTGAGATGTCATCTATAAATATTCAACTTAACAAGTGCCTCTGAAAATATTTATCTTAAAGAGTGATACCTATAAATAATTTTTTTTTTTTGAGAATAACAAATATATATATATATATATATATTTTTTTTTTTATGGAAAGTATCCACCAATCTTGAAGGATTTAATTTAGTTTTGCTGATAAATCTATATATATTTGACATTAAATATATTAATATAAAAGTGTTATTTATAAAATATCTCAAATTTTAGAAATTTTTATTTGTAATTTGATCTAACTAAATCTCTTAATTAAAATGACTCACTCAAATAATGTTGGCTTGTACTAATTGCTTGTGTAATTTGTTGTTTAGTGCTCCATTCTACCCTCTTCCATCAAAAAGAAAATTTGATACTAATAATTAAAAAAAAATTTATATATTTTTAAGGGTAAATAGCATTTTGGTCCTTATTATTTTCTTTTATGTGCACATAGTTCATCAACTTTTTAAATTAGCCAGATTAATATAAAAATTTTAGTAAAAATAAAAATACTCTTATTTTTTATGTCAAGCATTACGTTTGTAGCAAAAAATTATTAAAATAATTAATTTTATAATAGAATTAGGTAAGGAATATCATTGGACTACTGTCACTATAAAAAATATAAAATAATTATTTTTTCTCATAAAAATAATATCTGTTAAAAAAAAGATATATTTACACTTTACTCAAATTAGAAGAATTTATATGAAATATAAAGTAAATAAAAAGGACTTAAATGCTATTTACCCTATTTTAATTAATAAAATTGTTTCTGTATTTCCCATGAAAATATTTTATTGATATCACTGCAAGCCTTATCCCTTTGCCTTCCCTTCATAAATGACTTAATTATGCCATGTGCCACATTAATTCTTTTGATTTCTAAATTTTTTAAAAGAATAAGCTTAAATTTTTACCTCAAAATCTAAAATTTTTCTAAGCACATTTTAAATATTTTTCACACATTTTAAATATTTTACAAACACATTTATTAATATCTAAAAGTAACAAAAAAAATATTAGATTCTAATAGAATAATATATAAGACAGAAGATAAAACACCACATATTGATGTATGCACTTGCAATTTTTTTTTTTAAATGATACACTTGTAAGATTAATCGATACATAAAAAGAGAAATAATATATTATCTTATCATTTTTTATGTTGCGATATTTTTGTGCTATGTAACATAAATTGCACGTGTCAAATAGTGATATGCAAAGCCGACTAGCTAGTCAAATTACTCAAATAAGCAAATATAGCTTCCCTAGTGCTAATATCATTAAAGATAAATTAAAATCATCATTTCATAAAAATAATATAACTACAATTAATGTTTTTAATATATATATGTGTGCGCGGGCATTGTGTTTTCCATTATGTCAATTCTCTAATTAATTTTACATTATTTTAAAGATGCAATAGTTTTGATTTGAATGTCATCCACAATAATTTTTTTATTTCTTGTTTAATTTTTAAAAATAAACATCATTCAAACTAAAATTTTTAAGGGATATAAATCATTCAAAAATTTAAAGGTTCATAAATATAAATATTTATTTTTTAAAAATTAAACAAATAAGGAGATCATCTTTGAAAATAACAATTATAATTATTTTTAAAAAGTAATTTATTGAATATATCTCTTAATATGAAGAGTAATAACAACATAAAAAAAACTCCCATTTCATTATATATATTATATGTTTTTCCGTTAAAAATAACATTATTTATTTCTTATTATTTTGAAATCTATCATGATAAAATAAAGAAATGACTGAAGTCGGGTAACTCTTATCTAATCTCACATATTAAAAGAGACGAAAACAAGGCAGCATATGTAATGACTCGATTTGTTTATCTATTAAGAGTGAGAAGTCGAGGTTAGAACTTAAAAAATATCTCTTATTTTCTCTCTTAACATTTTGGTGACAAAATGTGGAGCAATGCAGCTAAATTATTAGACTATGGTAATATTTTTATTATTAAAAAAGGGAAAATTTCACCCAGATTTTTGAGTTTAAGGGTTATTATCACACAGGTCCACATTTTTAAAATTATATTATCGGGGTCCCTAAGTTTTCAAAAATATCATCTGGGTCTTTTTTTAATTTTTTTATTATTAAAAAATATACAAAATTACTATTATAACCTTACCCTCCCTCTCTCCACAGATCAGGCAGCCGCGCCGCCCCAAGTCGCCTCCGGCGGCCTCGCGCGGCCGCACGACACCTCTGGTGGCCGCGCAGTGCGCCACGGCCGTTGCACGCTCAGCGGCCGTGCGAGGCCGCCGGAGGCGGCGCGGCTGCCGAGTTTGGTGGAGAGAGGGAGGGTAAGGGTATAATGGTAATTTTGTATATTTTTTAATAATACAAAAATAAAAAAAGAACCCAGATTATAATTTTTGAAAACTTAGGGACCCCGATGATATAATTTTAAAAAGTGGACCTGTGTGATAATAATTCTTAAAGTTAGGGACCTAGGTGAAATTTGCCCATAAAAAAATTTATCATGAAAACTTTTTCCATTCATTATTCCAACTTGCACAAATGTCTCCAAATTTAAATGCAACATGTAATAATAAAAAATAAAAGCAATTGCAAGTATATCCCTAAATATAATTATTTTATATATTTAATATTTAAATTTTTAAAATTATATAAAAATTAAAATTTTTGTTACATAAATATTACAATTTTGTGGCATTAATTGCATAATAGTTGTAATTTTTATGTGATTTAAATAGTTAATATTTGCAACAACAATAACAATAACAAAGCGTTAATCTCACTAGGAGGTTAGCTATATGAATTCTTTATTTTCATTATACTTTATTAATTAATAAATTTTTATCTAAATCTAAGTGAGTAAGATCATGACTTATACTTTATTTTCAATTTGTGTAACTCAAACTTTCTTGCAGATATATTTATTTTTTATTTTATTCTTTCATGTATATCCACATATTCACCTTAGCATCCTCATTTTTGTAATATTTATTTTTTGTATATTTTTTCTTTATATGTCAGCATTCAATACCACATATCATTATTATTACAGTTTTATAAAATTTATTTTTACGTTTGGATAAAACAAATTTATCATATAATACACTAGAAATATTTCTCTATTTTCTGTTTTATAAAGGAAAGTATTTTTTAGTGCAATCAAATTTATATTTAATTGCACTAAACAATATTCTGTCAGTTGTTCTAAACAAATTCATGACAACACAAACACACATCAAAAAATTAAATTTACAAAAATTTGCCCAAAAAGTACAACACAGAAATTTATAATATGATAGAATTACTTTTATTATATATATATATATATATATATATATATATATATAAAGCAATATATATAAGAATTTTTTGTTCTATTTAGGCAAATGAATAAGGTTTTTTTTATTGTATATTAATATCATAACTTATATTAAATATTTAATATAAAATAACTTTTTACATATGCCTCCACATACTTTTTTTTTCACATAAGAGTTTATTTATATCGAATTATTTTTTCTCATCTAATAAATTATTTAAGCGCATACATCTTTAGAATTGACTCAATTATTCTAAGGTACAATAGAGAGTCATCTCCTGTAAGGAAAGAAAGCAAAAACCAAACAACTCAACCTTTGTTGATATTGAAAAATGCTTAGTGGGTGTGATAGAGAATAAATAAATTTTATTTGATTAATTTGATTTGGTATTAACTAAATCATATTTGGCTTTCAAATTATGTGAAATTTCTTATTTTTGTCCATTAAAATCTATTTTTAAAACCAAAAAAATTATCACTAAACAGTATTTAATAAACAATAAATAGATGCCAACAAGGAATGAAATGCATAAATTAAAAACAAACTCACAGTACATAATTGATAAATACGCAACCTGTTCATCAGTTAGATAGTTTCGTTTCGCTAATTTGAATTCAAATCGTAATCGAATAATTGAACTAATTCAGTTGTTAACTCATTCACCAAAATGGACTCAATAGTGGTTTTGGAAAAATGTTAATTATTTTAGAAATAAATTAAAAAATATATTATTATTTTATTATGAAATAAAATTATTTTATTTAAGTTGATTTTGAAAATTAAATTTTATGTATATTATAAAATAAAATTATTTATTATTGTGAAATTTATTTATAATGTGAATTATGAAATAAATATATACTAATTGGGCTTTTTTAAAATGAAATTAGATATGTAGGCCCAACATAGAAATTGATCCAAAGCTGCTCATCTATTGGATAACAGAAAGCCCAATTACAAGCTGGACTTTCAAAAAGCCCAAAGGCCCAGTTAATAAAATATAAAAATAAAACAAACTCGTTGCTAAAATGCTTGAATTTATACCCTTTTATACAAGCTTTTGCCGAGTGTTAAATTTGGCTGACCAATCAGTAGATGCCACGTCAACACCCAGTGGTCCCACTGCTGATGTGGTGGACCCTATTGGCCGGCAAACCCAATAATCGTTTCAAAATATAGGCATAACACATATATTGAATGATAACATCACAAAATATCAGTGAAATTTCTTTCTATTATTTATAGGTATTATTTTTATTTATATAAATATTTATTACACAAGTATTTTTGAGGATATTATTATTTTTATGTATTTTTACGTTGCTTTGTAATACTTGGAGATTCTTTTAGATTGCATAAATATTTTTTATTTTATATACACATTATTTTTTTTAGTAATTTTTACTAGTGTGCAGAAAAAAAGTTGCTTATTTATATACAGATATTTAAAATTTATAAGTTATAGGTTTAATATTCGAATGCGAACAAATTTCAAATCAAATTAGTCAGGATAATTAAAAACAGCTAATTTTTTTTTGATTGGACGAATATTTTTATTTTAAAATTTATAAAAAAATTTAAATAACGTTAATTTTATTTGAGACATGCAAGAATGTCAAAAAAAAAGTTATATTAAATAGATTATACACATAAAATAATTATGAAAGTAATATTATATAAGACTTAATAATTAAGTTGTAATAATTATTTGAATAAGTAGTTTGATATGTCAAAAAATTAAAAAGAGATGCCTTCGGCTAGTAATATAAATTTGATTTTAATAAAAATAATTTAAGATAAATTATATCTGAATTCTTGAGATTGAAAAAAAATATAAACTAATTTTAATTTTAAAAAATTATAAGATAAATTTCTCGTGTATAATTTATACAAATATATAAGTTCATTAAAATTATTCATGTAAATTAATATATTTTTTATTAGCTTAAACTATGAATATTAACCGAGCATTATTTATATAAGATTTTAAATACTATTATTTTAATATTAAATTTGTATATAAATTCAGTAGAGTTAATTTTAACGCAGGTTTAAATTAACCCGAGCGAATAAATAGGGCCGTGAGGGCGAGAATAGCGAAACCCGGCTCTGAGTCTTCCGGCATCTAAAGTCCGGGCGGCGGTCTCAATACTTGAGCCCTTCGGTCTGGACTCTCCGGCACGACTGCCAGCAGCGGCGGAAAAGGAGTCGCCGGCGGTGCGTTGGCTACCTCCGGGGACGACACGCAGACGAGGAACGAGGGACGCTTCTTCTTTCGGTGTCTCTTATCTGTTTAATCATCAACGGCTGGGATTTCGGTTTGGTTCTGAACTTGCGATTTCCCCTTATCTATCCCTGACTACTGATTCGTGATGAGAGGGGGAGATACGAGAGGGAAGACGCCGGAGGACGATGACGTGGACCACTACGCTGTCCTCGGCTTCCCCTCGGGCGAAGAAGGGTCGAATCTGACCCTTAAGGAGATCGAAAGGGCATACAGGAACCAATCTCGAATACGGCATCCCGACAAGCGACCGGAAGATCCGAACGCCACCGCCGATTTCCAACGGCTAACCTCTTCTTTCGAGGTCCTCCGAGACGAGGCGTCGCGCCGTATTTTTGATGCCAAACTCCGATCTCGGCGTGAGCGAATCCTGCGTGATTCGTTTCAAGATGCCAAACGCCGCAAGATGGCTACCGATCTGGAGGATAGAGAGCGGGCGGCTGCTACAGCCGTCGATCCAGAGGTGGAGGCTCGGCGGAAGGAGAAGATGAAGGCGGACGTCCTGAAGACGGAGATTGCAGAGTTCCTTGTCAGGCACACCGAGAAGGATTCTCAGTCGGTAAGATTTGGGGAAAATTTGACTGCTGGAGCCGATAGGCATAAGTCTTTTTCAGCCGTATGCACGTTTAACTATAGATGCATTAATCGAAGTTTGAATTTATAGATTCTCCCCCCTTAAATGTTTCGTTAGGGTTGTGAGTGGCCTAATGTTAGCTGCTACTTACAGTTGAAATTTGGCCTTTTTACCTGCTTCCTTGTGCTCTTTCTTTTTTTACTACCTTGCATTTTGTTACACAATTCTCTGTAGTAGTATTTTTGAGGTTCTTTTGTTATTGCTGACACTCATATTGCCACTTATTCTACATGGTTATTGCTCTGTTAATTAATGTCCTATTTTCTTCATTTCTACATATCCCTTATAGTGAACAATACCTTTGTGATTTATGCATAAACCATGTATAGATCCTTATCTTTGAGCCATGTAATGAAATTCTAGGAGATGGTGATGGAAATAAAACTGAGGAAAACCACATCCCTATCAGAGAATGATTTTATTTTATGCTTGAAGACAAGAGTAAATGTCGTTGTTAGATGTAGTTGTGCACTAAACAAAGAATGTTCATTAATAGTCAGTTTACACTAAGTGCCAACATTAACTTGTTTATCTTGTTATATTTGTTACAGATTTTCTTACAAAAAATATTCAAGTAAAAATAGTTTTGTGCATGATATTTACAAATTTATATGGTTTAATAAGCGATACTTAGTGAGATTGAATAGAAGTTTTAGCAATGGAGGGGGGAATTAGAAGATAAGAGATTTAAGATTAGTCGAATAGATACTGACCGAGTACATGGTTGTGGTAGAGCTGAAATTAACAATAGCATATCTATAATGGATGAGCGCTACATATATGTGATATTAGTAGATATCTTGAACCTATTATTCAAAGAAGGGAGTCTAGATGTGGATATTAATAATTGTTAAAGCTATATGTGGCTTAGACAAAGAAGTAACTAAGAGTTTTTTTTTTTAATTGCCTTCGAGAATTGAAGTGAATTATATATTACAAGAATGCCAGTTATTTTATTGATGTGAATCTTGGATAACAAAAATATCATAGCAATTAAATTTGATGCTGAAAATGAGGAATGTTGAGTAGGATTTATGTTATGGCGAAGAAATTATGATATTTGATCATGATTCAAAACATAGGGGAACTGCTACAGGAGATTATGGTGTATAGTCTTTCACATTTCTTGTTAAGGGGTTGATTCTTCTGTTGTATTCTTCTGGTTGAAAGTGGACAATATTCTAGGTGTTTCCACAGTGCCAAAAACATTTAATATTTTGTACGATGAGAAAGTCTTATTTGTTTCTTCACTTTTAGTTTACTGGGCGAAGGAAGGAAGAAGAGAAGGTAGGTGCAAGCTTGGATAAAGAGAGGATGTTGAAGATATCTTGGGAAACTGGTGCAGGAGATTATGGTGCCGTGAAGTTACGAGAAATTTTTGAAAGATTTGGTGCAGTTGAAGATGTTGTGATTAGATCGAAAGGTTCAAAGAAGAAGGGCTCTGCTATTGTAGTAATGGCTTCAAAAGGAGCTGCGGTATGTTTTTTTTTTTTTTGGGATTATCTACTTCCTTTTCAGCTTGCCTTCTCAGTTTTGTGCATGCATTGCCTTGAACATTTAATTTTCAGGATAGTCATTATTATGGAAGTTAAATTTTTTTTTATAGTTTTTGCAATATAACCATAGTACTTATAACTATCTGATTTAAGATTATTTGCTTGTCCATCATTATATTGGTTGCTAGATTCTAAATCGTATGCTCAAATTTTCTTTAAAAAATTTCTAGTTCCCTGTCTTCTAATGCTCTCATTTATTTTTCTGGCATTTCTTTTCCTTAAAATGAGTGTTCCCTGTTAAAGTTATATCATCTGGAAGTAACATGCACCAAGCTAATGCTTTTTTATTCATCGTGAGCATGTTAATAGTATTAGCATCGTTTAAAATATGCATCCAACTCGTGTCAGGTAGCAGCTACACAGGCTATGAGCGGTGATTTAGCAAATCCGTTGCTTGTTCTTCCTGTAGAACCTATTGTTGCTGGTACCTCAAGCACCTTTACTGCAAATAATCATGAGAGAAGCCACCCGCAGATTAGCAGAGTTGTTGGAGCTGGCTTTCAAGATTACGAGGCTTCCATACTGCAAAAACTCCAAAAGGTATAGACTTGCTTACCATTAATCTTACTGTATACAAGTCCTTATAATCGTTGTATTCACGTAAAATTATATTAAAATGATCATAAAAATGAATCACAGATGGCTTGGTGGTGACTACAGATCCTAATATATGAATTTACTGAAACGAGGCACTTCTATATTTTCTTTACGTATTTCTGTGGCAATCGAACATCTCGGTAATCACACATCAGAAAAGGTGTCCCTCTTCCTAGAATCTCCAAAGCCCAGTGACCTCGAATTAGCAAAGCTAGAGAGTGCTTCTGAATTTCTGAACCAAATTTAGCGGGTAATCTAACATTTAGGTATGTGCAAGCACAACGTCAGTCACTGGGTGCACGACATGAAGTTGTTCTGCATGAGGATCAGAATATTTTTCAAGTAGGTTTTTTTCCAATGCCAACATCTGCTAGTTAGCGTTATTGTAGGAATTATGCCACTCTGGTTTTGTTTGCATGTGGCTTTTCATATAAACGTTTCTGACTCCAACATCTGGGCATACGTTGTTTGACTAGATATTACTGAAGTTTCTATACAGTAATGATCTTGCCCAAGATTGTGACAGCATACGGGGATCTTTTTCAAGTCATATATAGAGTATTTCTATGCTTAACTATGGTCCAACGTGTTCATAATTTGGCTTAAATTTCCTGATTTGTAGGAGGTTAGTCCGTATACCTACATGGATCCAGCAGTTTTCAGTTTTATATCGATAATTTGGCCTGTGAATTAATTTAGAGCTTGAAATTAATGCATAATAGATAAGCAGCAAAGGGAAAAAAGCTTTACTCTACCAACAGCACAGCGTAGAAGTGGTCACCAGATCATTCATCTAATGCATAAAGTGGGACCTCAAATACAGGCTTAAAAATTGTCAATCTAAGAATAGTTTTTTACTCTTAGAATCTTTGTTCTATTATTATTATTATTTCTGTTATTCCTAACTTGTGAAAATCTCTTCCAAACTGTAAAGCAAAGCATCTTAGAATGCAAATACATCTGTTTATCACATCGTCCTTTCTATTTCTATCTTGCTAAATAACCCGGATTTCATTTTTACTCTCCCAGAAAAAATGCATCGGTTAAACTTCTTTATATTAGAGGAAATAGAATCTTAGGTGCCAAATTCTTCGGATAAAGCTATTTCAGGATGACAGAATCCAATTATTAGAAAAGTTGTAAGCTGTTGATGACGGCCGGTAATATGATTTTAATGTGGCCTTCAAAATGTAAAGATCTAAGTATCAATTATCCTACTTTCATAAGGAATTAGATTTTCTAGAGATCTAGTTCAATTAGAAAGAAAAATGGAGCAATTAAACTAAAATATGAAGGAAAGAAAAACTAGAGAGTATCTCTTTCGAATTGGATTTCTATCTAGGTTCTCTTTAAGTTACGTGCCATATAACATGTAAATATATGATTTTATGGGTTTAAGGGTAGTAAATATAATATATATTACATGCATTTAGTTCAGAGATCAAATAAATTCACATAAATTACACCAAAATAAAAGATAGAATATATCATACACTAGTATATGAAAAGTATAAAGAAATTATATCATGTTACAAACATCCACTTGAATCTTATGACTTTAGAGCAAAAACATAAACCAAGTCAACAATAAGTTTAATGTTCACAAGTATAGAAGTACATAAGAATAGTAACAAAATATGACTGAATAGGTTTGAACAAGGTAAAGAAGCAAGGAAATATTAGAATTATAACGAGTACTGACAAAATTCTAGCTACCAAAGAAAAATGATCTAAACGTGAGGTCCATCTTAACCATGTCTAGAATGTGAGGAGAACAACACCTTTGCCTCCTCGGAGCCTCGATCTCCACCTACTTTGCTCTGAAAATTGCCTGGAATCCACCCGGTTCTTCAACCTTCACTAGCATTTCTAGTGGAAAGTAGACTTCATTACTTGCGAAAATTTATCAAAATTATCATTGTTCTTCCTCTCTAGAAATTAATTAGAACCTCCACAACTGTCCGAGTGATGCGGGACGGAAAAAGAAAATTGCAAATGAAATTTTATATTTAGCAAAATTGATTAGCAAATTATTTTAATTAAGAGAAAAATATTTTCTAGATAAATTATATGATAAATAAGATTTTAAATCCCATAAATTAAGATATTTTAAAATTAAAATTAAATTGGATCGTATGATAAATAAGAATTTATCAATTTAGATTAGGGCGTCAATTTAAATTCAATAAATCAGATCCGAGGTTTAGGAATTTAGGACAGACGTCTCACCGTTACATCCAACAGTAATTAACACACAAGGAATTATCGGGTCACACAATTAGAGCCAAATAAATAATTCCAGTCAAGCGAATAATTTATGTAGAAATCAAATAATCGGCTTAATTGAGTTCGAAAAAAAAGTTACCAACGATTTGAATAGGAGAAGAGTCACTGATCGAGTACGGGCGATGCGCGGACAAAGCGCAAACGGGCATGAGCACAGGTAGGCGAGTGAACAGGCGGGCGCCAGGCGCAGGGCATACCGGAGCTCGGGCAGTCACGCGAGCGGGCGGGCGCGCAGACCGGAGGGCGTGTTGGGAGAGAGAGAGAGCGCCGGAAGAGACGAGGCAGGCGAAGCGGCAGCGGGAGGGGAGAGTGGATGAGGGGCAAGACGGGCTGAGAGCGGCGGGAGGGCAGGCGGCGCCGCAGGAGTGCGGGGCCGGTGGGGCAGGCGGGGGCGCTCGGCGCGCAGGCTAGGCGACGGGAGAGCCTCGGCTATGGCATAAGCAGATAGAGAGGATGAGAGTAGAAGAGAGCGAGGCACACAGAAACTGCGGCGAAATACAGGGCCGGACAGCGAGGCGATGCGGAGACGCTCTGGCGGAACTGCGAGGTGCTGCGAGTGGAGAGAGCTTCGAAGATTTTTTTTATTTATTTATTTTAAAAAGTGGATAATTAGGCTAATTTGAGGATTCTCACCAAAGGCTAACCCTACCCTTTCCTTCACTGGAATATCGATCCCTTAACCCGGATCTAGGCTCTGAGAAAACTCAAACATAATTTTATTCATCACAATACTCTCTTTTACAATGCAAGGCGACCTCTTTATATAGAGAGATCCCATGTAGAAATTTGAAAATACAATATTAAATGCAGAAAATAAAATACCAAATAAATAAACGCAAATATGGAACTAATTCTATTACAATAAAATCAGCTCCAAATGTGGTGATTCTTCAAATCTTCCAAATATGCTCTGAATCACATCAAATCAAATTTAAATAAAGCTAATATGAAAATCTCTAATAGCTCTAATTAATTTGAATTTGAATTTTGATTCAGCACATGATGTCATCCTAGCCATCCGATTCGATGCTGATCTGTGTCCCCACCACCGAGAAGTAGACAATTTAGCTTGGGAGGACAGTCTTGCTTTAATTTGCTCCTGCTTATGAAGAGGGGACAGTCTGATCTGATAAGTAGGACAGTCTGATTGGTTGTTCAGTTGTAGGATAACAGTCTGATTGACTGGTTGAAGGAGGACAACCCGGTTGTCTTCTTGATTGAATATTCTAAAGTCTCTGTCTTGTGAGCCAGCTCAAGGTGGACTGTTCGGTTGTCTGTCTTTCTAGTAGTTGAGTTCACCCTCTTAACACCTCCATATGTACATTATCTATAACTCATTACACTAATAATATATGCACTCCACCCAAATATAAATATGTAATACAAAATGCTAATAGCCCTCCCATACATAAACTCCATCGAAAATAAAAATATAAATAATAAATACATACTACCTTAATAAACACACACACATATATAAATATTATGTAAGTTCGGGGTGGAGGTGATAGTGATGATGTCGATGTGGATCATGATTGACCACATCTCCTGCTTAATTGTCTTAATGCAATTCAAACAAAAATTATCAAATATAGTTGGAGAATTTTGGTAGTTGTGTTCCATGCTAAACAATCTAAAGGTTTTCGTCTTAGTAGATCAAAAATTGACTATATGGAGTGCACATTTAGTCAAAAAAAAATTATATTAGTGATGTGATAATTGGTGATCAAATTATCAGAAAGAGTGAGCACTTTAGATATCTTGGATCAATCATATAAAATGATAGTGAAATAGATAATGACGTTACTAACAGGATCCAAGTTGAATGAGTAAAATAGAGAAATGCTTCTGTTGTGTTGTGCAATAGAAAAATTTCATCCAGACATAAAGGTAAAATTTATAAAACTATCGTAAGACTAGCAATGATATATGATTCTGAATGTTGACTTATAAAGAAGAAACATATAAATAAAATAAGCGTTGCAAAAATGAGAATGTTAAGGTGGATGTGTGGGTATACATGAAAGGATAGAATGAGAAATGATTATATCCGCAAGAAAAGTGGAGTTGCACCAATTGAAGATAACTTAGAGAAAATCGACTTAGATGTTTTGGACATGTCAATTGTTAGCCGATTGAAGCTCAAGTTAGGAAGATTGAGTTATTAGATTTTCCCATGTGTAAAGAGGAAGAAAGAAACTAAAGAAGTCATAACAAAAAACTATAAAAGAGTGATCTTACTCTTTTCTTTATTCATGGTTTCATTGACTCAACTCACCTAGTTTAAATTTGCCTTTTAAGTCAAACCTTTACTTAAGATAAATCTTGTTGCCTGGTCACCTGCAAAGATTACCTGGCATATGTGCTGGTCTTGTGTCAATAATTTTTGTTCCTTTTTAACATTTTTGAGTTGTTTTTTTCCTTAGTATTCAATAATCTTGCACTTCTCTGTTCTCTGAACTTTTTAGAATCACTGGCATAAATGTTGTGCAGGCTAATGAAAAGAAGAAAAGCATGCAATAGAAGTATAGAACTAGATTGATGTGCTCGCAGATGGATGGAGTTTTTATGTCTTCGACTTTGTAGAGGCCTCGGCATTCACAATCTGAAGGTGTTTTTTAACTGCTAGAATTCTCTTTGAATCGTATGCTTTATACTGAGAGAAAGTTATGAATGCAACTAAATTTAGATCAGAATGTAGGATGATTACCTTGGTCAAAAGTAGGATTCTGCGTTATAAATTTACGAAGGCAAATGACCTGTTTGTTTATAAGGTTAAAATTAAATTTAGATAGAAATATAAAACTAATTATTATGTTGGGATATGTGAAGAATGTGATATAAGTTTATTATTTTAGTAATGTGTGTATGATATAAAATAAAATTAATTTTTAAAATTAAATTTTATGTGATGTGATATGTTTGGTCAAAAATTAAACCAGGTTAATTTTCAATGGCCAAACAAACGGGATCTTAAAGTTCAGATCAACCGAATAAATGATGAAATCTATGTTGATGTAGGTGGATTAAGGTTGGAGCATGTAAGCTTATCTGCACCGTCATTTCATATAGCAAGGTGAGTTATTTCTCTTTGCGCAAAGTCATTTAGTTCTCTTCTACAAAGGGTAGATCTCTTCATTCGACTGAGCTGCCACCAATTTTCTTCAATTTTGTTGCTTTTTGATTAGTTTTGATAAGCTCTTACAACCAATTAATTTTAGGGATAATTACGTACATGCCACATTAAACATCTTTATTTACGCATTACCCATTCATTCTTGTTTAATTACGCTACACACACTCCAAACATTACAAAGCTTACAACCACACACTTTAACTTGTTTTACTATAAGAAATCATAGTTTTTAAGTAACTTAACTATAGTTAAGTTACTTAAAATTTGAGCCGTTTATAAAAATTATGTTTAACTATGGTAGCGACGGCCGATGGCTGCGACGGAAGAAAAAAACCGCGATCTGCGGTGATTTTAGGACAAATCTCCATTAATATACCATGGTATTGAAGAAGAAAATTATTTACATAAGGGTAAAAATGTAAATTTTAAGATTTATTAATGGAATATTTCTTTTTTTTTTCAACTGGATTCTAACTGAGTTTAACTCAAGTGTGGTTGTAAGCTTTGTAATGTTTGTAGTGTGTGTAGCGTAATTAAACAAGAATAAATGAGTAATACGTAAATAAAGATGTTTAATGTGGTATGTACTTAATTATCCCTTAATTTTATTATGTATATTTTATAATTGTACCTCTTAAATATGGCTCATAAAAGGTTTACTCTTAAGGTTTATTTGATTGATGCTTATTTTGAAATAAAATAGTAGTTTATTAATATTTTTAATTTATCATAAATTTTAATTTTAAAAATTATTTTTATTATTAAAATTAATTTTATTTATAAAGTGGTATTTGTTCACGTTACTAAAGAGATATTTATTTTAGTAATATTATTATTATGTTATATTATTTATAAAAAAATAAAATTATATAATTATTATTGAAAAATTAATATTTAAATATTATATTTATTTCAAATTATTAAATTATTATTATAAAATAACATTTAAACATCACTCAAAATATATACAAAAGGTTATGAAATTGAACTGATTTGTTGCTATAATTTTTTCGCATTAAATTAAATAAATAATAATTAAATACATGATTTAATAACATTAATATTAAAATAATGTAAAATTTTAAATAAGATTGAATTAATCACCCTTATGAACTTGGATAATTATGTTGTAAAACTTTATTTGAAAGAGTACCATTAATATGAAAGATTGACATGAAAATTTAAATGTGACATTTTCACGTCTTGTGCGGACAATTACCATGAATACTATTGAGAAGAAAATTTCAACAGGCAATTACGTAGTACGATACAAATATTAACTACAAAGCATACGGCATGGATCTTATGCATTTCAAAAGATGGTAAAAACTTATTTGTTATACACTGATATACATTAATAGTATTTAAAAGTAATCTGTTTTTTAAAAGTCTGACCATAATTTTTACATGATAAATAAACATGAGTTATATGATCTAGAGAAAATCTTAACATATATATGCTGAAATACTTTATTGCATATCAATACCTTTTATTTTCTGAGAAATAATCGCCTGACTCATGCGTCAATGTGCAAAATAGGATTACGCACAGTAGTCTGTAGATAAACGTAGCCAAAATGATTCCCCACCATAACATTCTTCACATACAATCCCAATAAAATAATAAAAAAAAAAAAACAACAAAAGCCAAAACTGTAAGGTACATAATAACACGTATTTTGATGGATTTCTTCACGTATAAATCAAAAACAAATATATTAAAAATAGCCATAACGCCCACATGGAAAAAAGATAGCATGACTTAATTCTTCCAATTAATATGATATATATATATATATATATATCAAAATAAGTCTTTTCATTGACCTTTATTATTAATTTTACTTTAAACAAATAGTTCTCTATGAAAAAAAAATCTTGAATCAAAAATGAAATCCACCAGAAAAATATTTTTTTAACATAAATCCACCAGATAGTTAATTCTTAAAATTTTAAGTAGTATATTAGTAACTTTTTTAACATAGAAAAATATTTTTTAAATTTTCATATATAATACATAAAAATATCTTATTTATTTATTACACTCAGATATAAATATTATCTAAAATTTTTGTGCATGTGCTTTGTTTATAGTTCCTTTGATAATTTTGAAATTAAATTACGTGATTGAAATATTATAATTGTACTTTAGAAAATGATGTTGCTAAATGTATCGAATTATTAAAATAATATTACTAACGTTTTTGTATTGTTAAGTAATATTTAACATTTATTATTTATTTTTATATATTTATATAAACAAATTAAGTGGCTAATGTAATCATAACTTAATAGGGCAGACGTCAGCGGACGGTAGAACTGATAATATTAATATTTTTAAAATATTTTAAAATAATATTTAATAAATAAATAAGATAATTTTAAATCATGAGGTGATATATATTTTAAAAAGATGTAATATTTAAAAATTATATATATATATATATATTTAAAAAAAAAAAAAAAGTGCTCCAACCCTACGTGGCAGTATATCAACCATAGGTCCATAGCTTCGAGGATAATGAAACAGGGGAGTAAGGAAGCCGAAAGAAGAGATCGGAACTCAGAAAAAGAGAGTTGAAGGTTTAAGTTTCTCACCTCTATACCTCGTTTGTTAGATATTGTACCTCGCCAATCTTCTTCCTCAAGCTCCGAAGCCATGGCCGCGAGAGCAATTCTTCAGAGCTTCTGCTGCAGCAGCTCTGCATCTTCTTCTTTGTCGTCAAATCTGCAAGAAAGAAAATCACCAGAGAAGAAATCATCACTCTCTCCCCTTTCATTGAAACTCACCTCCATTGCGGAATCCGGCCGAATGGAAGAAGCTCTCAGCTTATTTCAAACTATAAAGAAACCAGAAATCTGCCATTGGAACAGTATGATTAGAGGTTACACAAACAGCAAGCTCTATGACGATGCCATTGCTTTCTACAACCAAATGCAATCTGCAGGCACTCCAGCAGACCACTTCACTTTTCCTTTCGTCATCAAATCCTGCTCCAGCTTGCTACTCTCCAAAGAAGGATTGAAGATTCATGGCAAGCTGTTTAAGACTGGACTCGAGTCAGACATCTTCATCAGCAATTCGCTCATTGCAATGCACTCAAAGTTGGGATTCGCCGAATCTGCAGAAAGGGTGTTCTTCGAAATGAATGAAAGAACAATAGTTTCTTGGAACACAATGATCGATGGGTATGTATCCAATGGCAAAGGATTGGAAGCAATTTCATGCTTCAGAGAAATGCAGGAGGGTTTCGGGTTGGTACCTGATCAGCTCGGATTAATGGGAGCTCTTGAAGCTTGTTCCCTGGAGAAGTTGCTGAAAAACGGAAAGGAGATTCACTGCTGCATGATTAGGCACGAGTTCAATTTGCAGATCAAAGTTGCCACCACTCTTCTTGATATGTACTGCAAATGTGCAGAAATGATCTACGCGGAGAGATTGTTCGAAGTTATGCCGAATAAAAATGTTGTGGCATTGAATGTACTAATAAATGGATATGTTCTCAGCGATCGACCGGATATGGCTGTTGCCTCAATGAAGAAAATGCAAGAATTTGACAGCATAACAATGGTGAATTTGCTACCAGCCTTAACAAAACTAAGAATTTTACTGCAGGGAAAATCAGTTCATGGCGTCACGATCAGGAGAGGGTTCCTTCCTCATTTGGTTCTTGAGACTGCATTAACTGTCATGTATGCAAAATGCGGAGAGCTCAGATCGGTGGAGTTACTATTCGATGCAATGCTCGAAAAAAGCTTGGTATCATGGAACGCAATGATATCAGCTTATGTGCAGAACAATAGAAACCTGGAAGCCTTGAAACTATTCATCAATCTAATGGGAGCAGCACCTCTGTTGATACCAGATGTCTTCACCCTATCAGGTATTTTACCTGCATATGCAGAAATTGCTTCTTTGCAACATGGGAAGCAGATTCATGGCCATGCATTAAAGTTGGGATATGGTAATAATACACTGATACTGAATTGCATTATATATATGTATGCAAAATGTGGCAATTTGGATGCGGTAAGGAAGGCGTTTGAGAAGATGACATGCAGAGATATTGTTACATGGAACACGATTATTCTGAGTTATGCGATTCATGGGGACGGGAAAGCTGCATTAGATCTGTTTTTCCACATGAAAGATGCAGGTTTTGAGCCCAATGGGAGTACCTTCGTGTCGGCATTGTCAGCTTGCAGCATATCAGGTTTCATCGATGAAGGTTGGATGTATTTCAATATGATGCAGGAAGAGTTTGACATTACTCCTCAGGTTGAGCATTATGGCTGCATGGTTGATCTCCTTGGTCGAGCTGGGAATCTGGAGAAGGCGATAGATTTCATTGAGAAAATGCCCATTGAGCCAACCTCAAGGATATGGGGCTCTCTTTTAACTGCAAGCAGAAACAACAACAGCATTGAAACAGCAGAGTATGCCGCCAGAAAAATCTTCGACTTGGAACATGATAATACAGGATGCTATGTGATACTATGCGCCATGTACGCTGATGCTGAGAGGTGGGATGATTTAGAAAGAGTGAAGGCTTTCATGGAGGAAGAACATTTGAGTAAGACAAGAGGTAGGAGCTTTGTTGAGCTTGATAAAAAGACGTGCAGTTTTGTCCAAGGAGATAGGTCACATGATGAAATTGACACAATCGAGTTAGTATCAGATATCTTATCGGCACAGATTGGAGAAAGCGCTCGCAGTTCATGCAGAAATTTGAACCCGGAGGATTTTGTGAGAAAGAAAGTGAATTCATCGATTAGGCACAGTGTCAGGTTAGCTGTTAGTTTTGGATTAATTTCATCCACACTTTGGACGCCTGTTCTTGTTAAGAAGAATATCAGAATTTGCAATGACTGCCATAGAGCAATGAAAAAGATATCTAGTTTTACAGGAAGAGAGATCATTGTCGGAGAAACAAGCATTTATCATCACTTCAAAAACGGCGTTTGTTGTTGTGGTGATTATTGGTGAGAATTTTCCTGCAAACAAGACTTGAAAAGTATACAAAGGTTGTGGAGGAATTTATAAAGCTTGCCGAGTGAGCACAGGACATTAAACTAATAGGAAAAGAGTTTAAAAAGTAGTTCGAAGATACTTGAAAAGAAGATACTTTTGAGCAAGAGTTTATTAAGTCAATTGTATTCTATATTTTTGTTACATCCTGTTGAAAGAACAAAGAGAGCGAAGATAAGGAACTTCTATGTAAACCAATGTCTAATTAAGAAACAATGAAAAGTGACTGGTATTCAATGTCGATCCAAAAACCTGGAGCAATATATGATCATTCATTTTGTGGACCATCACTGACAATACAAAGCTGTAGCAGGTGAAGCATGCATATGCAAAAATTGAACATACAAACGTTTCAACTTGCATTTTTTTCCCCTTTTGTTGTCGCCTAGTATTATTAGGATAAACATTGAGGTAGAACTAACTTGACTCCATTTCTGCAGTTCCAAAAAAAAGCAGAACCCATTCAAAATTTACTAATTTTTAGAATTATTATCATCGAAAGGAAGGACTGAAGAAGAAACTTGTGCATATATTAGGATAGAGAGGGAAATGTGAAGAAGCAGATTCTTCTATGATCCTAGCCCATGTATTAAAACAATGCAATCTACTCTGATAGATATCTAATGATCAAAATAAAATGCGATTATCCAATTTCCATTAAATAGTATTAGTGGCAGATATGTAATACTAGATCATCAGGATTCTCTTTGGAAATTTTTACTTCTGTTTTGAATCCAATAATTGTTTTTGGAACAGTGTAAAATCATTGGATCCTTGACAGAGTGTAAAATCATTCTGGAAGCTTTAACTTGAAAGATTCTTCTCCTTCACAAGCTTATTTCATATCGTTTCTCCTGAAGTTTTTACACTCTCTTGCTTCAATTTTGGTAATCACATGTGATAGTTTTAATTCAACAAGGTTCTTATCTAATTCATCTAACAGTTCCCAAATTCAACAAGATTCTTTTCTTTAAGCAGCAAATATTCCCACCTAGAGCCAATTTGATGTTTCAAAAGGCATTTGGTCAATATAGGTGTTGAGTAGGAATCACAGATATTGTAGTAAAAATGAACAACTGCATGATTAGGTAAAATCCAATTCAATTCCAAACTTCATAAAAACATATCTCAAATAGATGCTACTACTTTCTCCTTCCATGAACTACACAGAAGTCATTCAATCTGAACTACCTAAATTCAAAACTAATCTGAAAATGAAATAGAAAATCATGATCAACTCCAAATCTAGACACTGATTAAAGCTACACAAATCAGTTTTATTTGGATTGCAAACACAGCCGGGTGATAATACATTTCATCCTTGTCACAAGAATCCACGGTAAAATACAATCAAGGAAACAGATGAGAATCTTCGACAGACAATGTTCACCAAAATGAGTAGTCACAACAGTCAAAAAACGACAAAACCCTAGCAGCAACATGAAAATAGAAAGGACAGAAAAGGCGATTAAAGAGGGGATGGGATGACCTAGGGTTTGAACCTACCTGTGGCAACTGCAGACGATCTGGCCCTAGGAACAATGCCGACAACTACGGAGGTCATGGAGAGAATGAGAAGTGTGGTAGGAGAGGATACGGCCAGCTGTGGACATGATCGGTAGCTCATCTTGAGGAGTTATCGAAGGTTTTGAACGCGGGTTGCCGTCGACGACGGCACCTCCGATCTCTCGCTTCCGAGCTTCAAACTTCAAAGATGGAAGCGCGCCAATGGGTAGCCAGGTAGGGTTGCACACTTGCACTTGCTTATAGGACCGGACCGGACCGGCCCAAACCGAACCGGAACGGACCGGACCTGGTTCAGTTGGTTCAGTCCGTTTAGCCGGTTCAGCCGGGACATAATCCTGCCCAAGATTGGCTATAAAAAAAAAGGACACATTAAATATCGAAGTAGATAAAACTCCAAGTGAGGTTTTCTTTACAAATACTCCCTAAATTTAATATTTATACATGACCTTTAAATTAATATTTACATATAAAATCATATAAAATTTAAAATAAGAGTACTATTTGTGAATTCAACTTCAAAATAAATTAGAATAGATATACAACCAATAAATTCACATTTAAAATAAAAAATATCTATAAATATTCATTTTAAGAAATATCATATATAAATATTTAACTTAGGAGATATAACTTGTAAGAAGAGCTTCATTATAGTTAACAGATATAAATTTCTCATAACAATATAGAAAAATTTATATAGAAGACAAGCTAATTATAAAAAATTGTGTTACACTATTAAAAATAAAATATTATGTATATTATATTGAAATCTTATAAAATTATATATTTCACATAATTTTTTTAAAAATTAGAAATTAAAATATATTTTTGTGAATTTTATCTTATTATATATGACTCACTAGCACATGATATTAGTTTCTGTTGTTACATCGAGTTTAAAATATATTTTATATATAATTGATTTATGAAATAAATGATATTTAAAGAATAGTATTAAAGCTTAAAGTTTTAGAATTAGGAGTTTAATTTTAAATATTAAAGAAATTTAAGACAGGAATTAATATTTTAGATTGTAAATTATTATGATTTATGGCTCAAGATTTGGAATATAGTATAATTTTATTCAAAAAATATCATAAAATTTATAATTTTGTAAAATCTTATTGTGATATATGTAATATTTTATTATTAATAATAAAACATATAATTTTTTATATTTATAAGATGCTATTTATGTAAATGCTCTAAAAATATAATCATTCATATATTTTTAATATATTTATTGTTTAAATACCATAATAAATAAATAAAATAAATTTATTATTATACTTATTATTTTTTATTTTCAACATAAAACCTTAATTTTTAGGCAAGCTTCTTCCCACCAAAAAATAAATATTTATTATTATTTTTATAAATGCTAATTTTTAAAGATTAATAATGTATTAATTTGATAAGTTTTTTACATATAAGACATGAAATTTACACGAAATTATACATTTCACCATTAATTCATAAATATTACTACCATCACACTATATTTATTTAAATTTTACGCATTTCACATATTTCACACCATATTCTTTGATGGTGAGTTTCACATTTTTAAATTGGCCTTGATCTTAAGTATATTATTAATATATTAATTAAATACTATAAATAATAATTTAAATATTTATAAATTTATGTATTTTAATTTATTTATTCTATTTCAAATTTTTAATTAGGGTGCTGAATTTAAATCCACATGAGTATAATTTTTAATTGAAGTAAGAAAATTGATGTATTTACAGTAAAAAAATAAAAATATATATTAGAATTTAAATATTAATGAATTTATGTATTTTAATTTATATATAATATTATAAAATATATGAAATATGTGAAATGCGTAAAATTTAAATGAATATGGTGTGATAGTGGTAATATTTACGAATTGATGGTGAAATACGTAATTTCGTATAAATTTCATGTCCTGTATGTAAAAACCCCTAATTTGATTAATTTGATGACAAGTCTAACATGTAAGATTATAAACAAAATAATGATTCAGTTTGATATGAATTTTACAACATTAGTTCTTCTTCCATGCGTGAGTCCAGCCAGCATGGAATAAGTTAAGTCTTGTTGGCTATTTGTGGCGGACCCACTTGAAAACTGATTCTAAATAAAAATTGAATTTTTTTAAAAATTTTTCTGGGCTATTATTTTTCTAATACATTTTAATTAAAAAAAATTAAAACTGAATTTGACCGAACGTGAGTACAGTTAAACCACAGTGGTGAGACCTCAAAATTAATCAAAAGTAATCCAATCTGAGTGGTTCTATTCGGGATTGATCCAATCAACGTACTGATGGTGCTTAAATACCATTTTGGATTAGTTTTGATTTTATTAAATTTAATAATAATTTGGATTTTGATTTATTAAATTTAATATTAAAATAATACATATATATATATAATATTTCTGTGGTGAAATTGATTAATTTCAGTTTAAATAAATTGTTTTGAGTCACGAAATTACTTTTTAAGTATCGTGCCCATCCCAATTCAAACTTACAAAAATCACTTCGCTAATAAAAAATTAATCAAATTTGAAAATAAAAAAAAAATCAAATTTGAATTAAATCACGAGACCGTTTGGTTCGTTATTATCTTGGTATTATGTTATATAATCTAAATATCAAGATGTCATCTTTTGACTAATAATTTTATAATTTAATATTAAACCAAATAATTGTCTTTTCTAATTAACATAACATAACATCAAAATAACATTGAACCACACGCCCCCTAAGAACAATCGATCCAAGCGAACAAACTAAAAAAAATATATTATTTATAAATATATATTGCTCCAATACATTATTTTTTTCACAATAATTTAGATAAGTTAAAAAAAATCTTTCACTTTTTAAAATCATGTTGATTATATATTTTTTTTTTCTTTTACTTCTAATCATTAAATTAAAATAGCCAACCATAATTTAAATTAAATAAGTTTTTTTCCCAGCCAAACAGGGGAGAACTCAACTGACAGTAATGGTTCACAAATCACCACCAGTTATGGCCTTTAGTTAATCATCAATGAGAAGATAAGATTAAGATTTATGAATCATAAAAAATACACATGAACAATTATCCCAGTATTTGTAGTTTTAAATTTATGATTAACTTGGAAAATACACAAGAACATATATTTTCCAGCATATATATTTCAGATAAACAGATTTCAGAGTTTACCAAGGCCCTGCATATCAAGCATTTCATCAAGAACCTTCAGCCTCTGCAATCCTTCACTGATAAGAAAGCGAATTTTCTGCCTATCATCCAAATAACGATATTTTTCGATTTCGAATCTTATTGTCCCTTTGAGTTCATCTGCACATGAGCTTTCTGAAGTTCAAAGATTCGAGTTGATGCTATAAAAAGATATTGATGCTTGTATTAAAAAAATAAAAAAAACTTAGATTACATCATCATTAATAGCCTTATAACAATTATTTTGATGGAAAATGAATTCTTGTGTCATTCATATGATACTTTTGATTCAAATTTAACCAATGAACTTTTTCATTTAAGTCTAACCAAAATACTATAGCCTATCATTTCTTAATTTTCCTTTCACAATAATATTATTTAACCAATCATCACAAAATAATTACTTAACCCCTTCTAGCATTCGCTAGACATCAATGTTTGTTCTCTATGATCGTTATTTTTTATAGATGTTCTTTCGCATTTTCTCTAATACAAATATCTTCTACTCCATTTTTTTTTTTTTTAATATTGAACACACTGTCTCATGCTCCATTTGATAGAATGGCAATTTTGTGACTAATTTAGTGACGTATGGATGTTTGTGTATGAAATGAAATTAGCTTGTTATGTTGAAATTTATAGAAGAAATGAAATAAAAGATGTTTATATTATATATGTGTAAGATTTGTTGAAATTTATAGAAGAAATGAAATAAATGATGTTTATATTATATATGTGTAAGATTTGACATAAAAATCAGTTTTTTATAGGATAGTTACATGCTTACACAAAAAAAGAAATATATTAAAGGTGAGGAAGTGAAACAAAGTTGGCTGTTGTGTTGAATATTATGTAATATGTAAAATAAATTTCATAGCTGTACTAAAGTCTGCGTAAAAAAATAAATTAATTTTAATGTTGTGTTTGTGTAGGAGATGAAATAAAATTACTTTTTATTAAGACAGATGTGAAAGTTGTGGGTAAAAACTGTGGCATTTTTTGTGTAGGACCTCAATCTTGTTATTTAAATATACAACACAAACACAATTTCATGTACCACAAATATAACATAGATTAGTATTTATTAAAGATAACCAATTTAAAGTTAATATTTACAAACAAACAATTTAGGATTCAACTTATGAAATTTATTACTAGCAAATTTGAGTACATTTATAGGAAGGCATTGATATGTGAACAACATATTTTGCTGAGAACAACAGAAATTACTATAGCAAGTTAATATAGAACACAGTATTCCAAGCATATCTAGCGAAGGATAATAGATGTGCAATGCATGTAACACTTAGGATTTCTTTGTTTCATATCTATCTATCTATATATATGAATATAATATACATAAGAGCAAGATTTATGTTTTGCATTGTTACAGCAATTAATTATGAGAATGACATAAAAAATTTGTGACACAACATCTCTTCTTCATTTAATTACAAGATACAGCACTTAAATTACTTAACTTTACTTTAAATTTGAAAATGTGTGCTTATGAAGTTATCTTTAATATTTTATCAGGTTTACCTATGTCATATGTACTATATTCAACATCAAAAACTGAGATGGTAATGAAAGGTTCAACAGCCTACCTCTTGCATGGGGAGGGGCACGACAAGCCAATCTCAAAGCTTGCCTGTAGAGCTTGATAACACGAGCCCGCATTACAAATGCTCGGAGATCCAAAGCCTTTGGCATATTTCTTCAGACTTCCCTTGAATCACTTCAAGTTAATGTAGTTTTAAACAGATACCGAACTGTGCATGTTTGAAGTACCAAAATAGATTATTTGAAGTTTCCAAAAATGCAGTTGTTAGCTCCAAGCATTCTTCATCCCTAGCAATGCAGTAAGGCATGTGGGAGGAACAAGATCTCAAAATTTTATTTTAAATTTCCTCGAAAGTTATGTAAACATTCTTAGTTTTGCCAAGCTTTATATGTTGTTATGACTTTGGAATTCTTAGCAAACCATTCCTAAGGTTTCAACTTTGACTAGAAGTTTTTGAAATTTTTCCTAAACTCAATCCTTGTTTGACTCACTTCAACAATCACATTATATTTGATCAGACAGGGTATCTTTCAAATATTTTCAAAAATCTATTTCAACTATTTCTTGAACTTTTCCTTGGCCATTATACAGAACTGTTATCCATTGCGCTTAGTGAAGTTGACAAGCTACATTCTATCTAGACATCACCGATCGAATCTCATTGTTCTCGGCATTCTTGTTTGTGAGCAACTTGAACTGACCACATTGGCCAGCCAGTCTCAGTCTCATAAAACTGGCTAAAAAAAGTGATCAACTTGCTTTGTCTATGGACCATTGGACATCCAAGCTACCCGATCACTTTGGTTGTCATGAATGTGATCAACCAATATGACTAGCAGGTGTAGATGGATGTAATGGTCACTATTGTCTTTTATACTAGAAAGGACAACATTTGTCCTCTAGTGCACGTCAAATCCTACCAACATTCTATCTTTGCGTTTTATCCATTTGATAGTCAAATTTACTTGTCTATTACACTATAATCCCATTAGACATTTCAAACTCTTCGTCTTGTTGCTTGAATACTATTTGTGGGCTTGAAAATATAACTTTGCAAAACTACAAATTCTAAGCAGCCATTTGATTCAATATAACCTCACTTGAAAATTCTCTCCAAGCGCTGAAGCATGCTTTCAAAGCCTTCAACTGTTTTCACCCTTTTAGCTTTTCATTTCATACTCAGTCAAGGGAAGACTATCTTATGGGTTGTGCTCGAGAAGTGTAAAATCATTCTTGAAGCTTTAACTTGAAAGATTCTTCTCCTTCACAAGCTTATTTCATACTTTTTTCCCTGAAACTTTTACACTCTCTTGCTTCAATTTTGTAATCACATACAATAGTTTTAATTCAACAAGGTTCTTATCTAATTCACCTAACAGTTTCCCAAATACAATAAGATTCTTTTCTTTAAGCAGCAAATATTCCCACCTAGAAGAGCCAATTTGATGTCTCAAAATGCATTTGGTCAATATAGGTGTTGAGTGCGAATCACAGATATCGTAGTAAAAATGAACAACTGCATGATTAGGTAATATCCAATTCAATTCCAAACTTCATAAAAACATATCTCAAATAGATGCTACTACTTTCTCCTTCCATGAACTACACAGAAGTCAATAAAGAAACATTCAATCTGAATTACCTAAATTCAAAACTAGTCTGAAAATGAAATAGAAAATCATGATCAACTCCAAATCTAGACACTGATTAAAGTTACACAACTAGTATCAATTTTATCTGGATTGCAAACACAGCCGAGTGATAATACATTTCATCCTTATCACAAGAATCCACGGTAAAATAGCATCAAGGAAACAGATGAGAATCTTCGACAGACAATGTTCACCAAAATGACAAGTAATCACAACAGTCAAAAACGACAAAACCCTAGCAGCAACATGAGAATGAAAAGGACAGAAAAGGCGATTAAAGAGGGGATGCGATGACCTAGGGTTTGAACCTACCTGAGGCAACTGCGGACGATCTGGCCCTAGGAACGATGCCGATAACGACGGAGGTCATGGAGAGAATGAGACGGATGGTCGGAGAGGATACGGCCAGCTGTGGACATGATCAGTAGCTCTTCTTGACGAGTTATCGAAGATTTTGAGCGAGGGTTGCCGTCGACGCGGCACCTCCGAGCTCTGGCGTTCGAACGTCAAAGAAGGAAGAGGGCCACTCCGTAGGGTTGCGCTTCTATCGGTTCAGCCGGTTCAGCCGGTTCAGCCATTAAATTAAATATCGAAGAAGATAAAAACAAGTGAATCTTTTTTACAAAAGCTCTCTAAAATAAATATTTATGAGTGACCTTGCATTCAATATTTGTAGATATACGTAAATAGAAGTTAAAATAAAATAATTCTTTTAAATTTACATTCAAAATAAATTAGAGTTGAAGTACTATCAGTAAATTCATATTCAAAATAAAATGTGCTATAATGAAAAAATTAATAGAGGAGATATCTTATATAACTTAAGGGTAATTTATAAATATTTAACTTAAATAGTATTATTTATTGTTAACACGTGGTTCCAGTGCTGTACATTTAGCCCTTAGTTATTTACTAATTCATTCATCTGTTCTCGCAGGTCTCAGACTCTCAAACCTCGGTCAAACCTCGACCACGAAGGCTCAACCAAACCTCGTCCGCGACGAGCCAGGCCCATCCCTACTAAAATCGAAGACGATGTTATTTAGTTGTACCTATCGTAGTTAGCGTGGCCCGACCACATCGTTCCTCGTACAAGACACTTTTCTCCAGACACGCAAATCAAGGACTCGCATGCTTCAGCCGCCACGAATCCCCAGAAGCAATACCAATATTAAAAGGTCATGCTCTCCTTTTGCTGCTTCTGGTCCCTCCAGCAGCCGATAGGCAGCGCGAGTTCAGAGCTTGTTCATCTCTTTTTTTCCGAAAAATCAGGA
Source organism: Apostasia shenzhenica (assembly GCA_002786265.1). Classification (NCBI taxonomy): domain Eukaryota; kingdom Viridiplantae; phylum Streptophyta; class Magnoliopsida; order Asparagales; family Orchidaceae; genus Apostasia; species Apostasia shenzhenica. The sequence goes on along the minus strand of KZ451947.1, from coordinate 904,910 downwards.
TAAAGCTGCACTGTCCACCACCTATATATGTCCTTGAATAGGCTTCAAAAAAGACAGGTAAAATAGGAGAAACAACAAGAACAACAAAAAAAGCACAAGCAATTCCTCTGGTCTTCCTATTCACACTGTATTGAAGCCCCAATAAAGGAGCTCTCTCTTTCCCTCTAAGCATTGTATTAGCCCTTACGGTTATCCTTTTTCTATAGTGAAATTCTTTTGCTGATCGCCCGGTGGACGTAGGGGAACTCCTCCCTGAACCACCTTAAACCTCTGTGTGCTGCACTGGGTGTTTCTCTCTCTCCTTTGAGCCTTAACTAGCAGGCTTACCTCTCTACACGTCACCGTCTCTCGAGACTCTCTCTCTCTCTCTTTTTCGGTGTTTCTTGGAATTCCCTACATTCTACTTCAACACTTATAGAAAAAGTTTTCTAAAAGATAACAGAAGTTATTTTAATTACAAAAAATTATATAAGTTTGATAACACAAGTCCGCATTACAAATGCTCGGAGATCCAAAGCCTCCGCCATGTTCCTTCAAACTACTCTTGAACCGCTTCAAGTTAATGTAGTTTTCAAGAAATACCGAGCTGTGCATGTTCGAAGTACCAAAACAGATTATTTGAAGTTCCCAAAAATGCAGTCTTCATCTCTAGCAATGCAGTAGGCAGGCATTACTGTTGAGGCAACAAACTTAAGAAGACAATCCACCTTAAACTAAACAAGACATGGTTAACAAACTGCTACAAAAAATTTTGTATCTATCAAATAAAATGGGAATCATTTCACGTCGACTAACCAAATTATTTAAGAGATAATTACCTATATATCACATAATTTCGCTTTATTTACGTGTTACTTATCCATTCTTAGTTAATTACGCTATGCATACTCAAAATATTATAAAATCTTACATACACACACTTTCACTTGTTTTCATTATTTTTCCAATAACTTAACTATAGTTAGGTTACAAAAAATCTGAACCGTTCATCATATTATTTTAAAAATATTTAAATATATTTTGAGTGAAAATCTTAAAACTTTGATATTTAAGTTGTGGTAAGGGAAGGAAACATCCGCGACGTGAATAGATTTTAGGACAGATCAGTGCTTTAATGTGACATCGAGGAAGAAAAAAAATATGTAGTATTAAAGGTAAAAATATAATTTTAATGATTTACTAACGAAATATTTTTTTTCAAATAGATTTTGACTAAATTTTAACTTAAGTGTGTGTATGTAAGATTTTATAATGTTTTGAGTGTGTATAGCGTAATTAACTAAGAATGTATGGGTAATACATAAATAAAGTGAAATGATGTGGCATGCAGGTAATTATCCCATTATTTAATTCAAATTATAACAATAAATACATCTAAATATTATGATTTACAAATTTATTGAAATTAATCGAGACATTGGGGTCGCTACATTTGAGTGGATTAGAATGGGATAATTTTGATAGTTCATCTATTTGAAAAATTTATACACATCATGTATAACTTGATCATTTACATATATCACACAATTCAAATGGGATTGACTAAAAAATTCTTTTTAAAAGTATATACCAATAGCACTTAACAAGTTAAAATCATAATATTTGCATGCTTTAAGTATGTGTAACAAACTTTGTGATTAACCGGCTATTATATGAATAATCAAGCTTACTATGTCGGTGTAAGTAAATGAGTAAAAATACAGTTCAAAATAAAAAAAGGATAATTAACTACATGCCACACAATTTAATTTTATTTATGTCTTACCCATCTATTCTTAGTTAATTACGCTATGCACACTTAAAATATTATAAAATTTTACATACACATATTTTAACTTATTTCTATTATAATGAGTAATCATAATTTTTTAATAACCTAACTATAGTTAGATTACAAAAAATCTGAGCTGTTCATCATATTATTTTAAGGATATTTAAATATATTTTGAGTGAAAATCCTAAAACCTTAATGTTTAAGTGGCGGCAAAGGAAGAAGACATCCGCGAAGTGAATTGATTTTAGGATAAATCAATGCTTTAGTTCAATATTAGCAATATCGTGATCCCTACTGTTTTCAACGTTATCTCAAAAATAAGAACTTATTATTATTTTTCTACTACTCTAATTGCTTTCTCAAGAAAGCTCAACATCAAATAGAATTCCAAGCGCTAGCCGAGTTTTATTCTTAGTATCACAATAATAATAATTAATTCAACTAATTATCAGTTATAAAACTTTCCACTCGATATCATAATATAGATTACAAGTTTGTAAAATGAAAAGATGATCTATCGCACTCAAATTTCTCAAGTTAGCTAACTTTGTTCTTCTATCTTTGTCACTATCAACGTCATAATGAGCCGACGGAGATCCAGAAAAATAATAAAAGGCGAGTCCAGTAAACTCAATAGAGAAATACAATCTAACATGAAAAGATATAATATTACATTATGTACATATTTACTAATGATAATATAAAATATGTATTAACCATAAAGTGAATTATATTTATTTATTATTCTTATTTTACATATTATTGGCTTATTATTTTTTATTCAAAAATTTGCTTTTCTCAATTGGTCGTACGATGACTTACTGCCCCTATAGGCCTTGTTTGGTATGAAGCCAAAAATGGGCAAAAAATATCTTAATAATATTTTAAATTTATTATAAATTTTAATAATTTTATTTCACATCCAACACAAATTTCAATCTTAAAAATCAACTTTATTTCACATCCAACACAAATTTCAATCTTAAAAATCAACTTTATTTCACATCCAACACAAATTTCAATCTTAAAATTAACTTTATTTCACATCCTACATACCTCCCAATATTAAAATAAATTTCTTTCCCATCAACTCTATAAAATAAAATGTTTTCTCTTTCCTTACCCAAATTCATCCTCCAACCAAACTACAAATTAGAAGAGGACAGATCGACGCTCTTCTCCGCGAGATCAACCTACAAAATTTTTGAAAGAAAATGACAGGGTTAGAAGAGGTTAAGGCAAAGGAGAAGAAAATGAAAATGTTAGCATTAGGACAGAGGAAAAGATAAAGTTTAAATCCCAAGTGTTTAATATGCTATTAAAGATAAGGGATAATTACCTACATGTCATATTATTTCGCTTTATTTATGTGTTACCTATTCATTCTTAGTTAATTACGCTATGTACATTCAAAACATTATAAAATCTTACATACACACACTTTCACTTGTTTTCATTATAATGAGCAATTATAATTTTTCAATAAACTAACTATAGTTAAGTTACAAAAAATCTGAACCGTTCATCATATTATTTTAAGGATATTTAAATATATTTTGAATAAAAATCTTAAAATTTTGATGTTTAGGTTGTGGTAAGGGAAGAAAACATCCACGACGTGAATGGATTTTAGGACAGATCAGCGCTTTAGTGTGACATCGAGGAAGAAAAAAAAATACTATTAAGGGTAAAAATATAATTTTAATGATTTACTAACGAAATATTTTTTTTCAAATAGATTTTGACTAAATTTTAACTTAAGTGTGTGTATGTAAGATTTTATAATATTTTGAGTGTGCATAGCGTAATTAACTAAGAATGGATAGGTAACGCATAAATAAAGTGAAAAAAAACTTTGAAGGTATACATGCAAAAACTTCTTTACTAGTTAAATTAATTATATTTCGATCAAATTGAAAAAAAAAATTTACATCTGCCATTTTTCAAAAAAAAATTATAGTTGACACTAGACCTGGGCAATGGCCGGGCCGGGCCGGGCCTAGGCCAGGCTTAACCGGGCTTTGACTTAGGCTCGGGCCGGGCTTAGCCTGTTTTACGGGCTTACTTTCATGATCAAACCCGCCCAATGTACGGGCCGGGCTACCCACGGGCCTAAAAAGCCCAAAATAAATTGTGAATATTTTGGCATGCTATATTGCTAATTTGATATATATGCTTTCCATAATTACATATTAGTATAATTTTATTTAAATTAATAATTAATAAAATTCTACGATATTTTATCTACGATATGAATTTAAAATAGTTAAACAAATTAGTGAATAGTGATATCTAAATTGTAACAAATGTTGAATTAATATATTAGAATATTTAATGATACAAATTTAAGCAAACTATTATTTTTAACATTACAAAGATAATAACAACAATAAAACGCCCCCTAAGACTCATCTAATAATAACAATAATAAATCAACATACCTAAAAAATATAAACTATAGCATAAATCTATCATCTATTACACCTCAAACAAAAAAAATCATCTATTAGGTTTACGGGCTCGATTCGGGCTTTATGGGCGGGCCAAGTATGATCAGACTCGGGCTCTAAATAAATCAACATCGAGCTCGGGCCGGGCCAAACCCGAATATCGAGCCAAAATAGATAACCAAACTCGCTCAAAATTGATCGGGCTTTGGCTAGCCCATCGGGCCACCCGCCCAATCCTCAGGTCTAGTTGACACCTTATATTTAATATTTATAAATAATATTTTTTATTTTAAATATAAATTTAAAGGTAATATCTTCGCTGTAACGTGAAGAAAACTGCCAGTTATATCCTGACACAGCCTTAATATGTAAAATGTGAAGCTCCGTTTGTCATAAATGGAAGTCTCTGTTGAAGTCATGGAATTTCCAGCATAATTTGTAGTTACAGTCCGAGCAGCGCAGTTTGAGAGAGTCAGGCGTTGAGGGCCGCCGCACAAGGATGCCTCTCCTCTGCGAATTCCCAACTATGGTGAGCCTTCATGTTGTTTCTCTTCTCCTTTTTTTCTCCTCGTAACTTCTCCTTTCTCTATGCCCTGTTCATTCTCAAAAGGTTCACTCTTTTGATTTCTAGATTAGGGTTCCAATCATTCCTCTCTCCTCCGCTTCTTCTGATCGGAAGCGTGCTCAAAAACGGGGGTTTTATTCGAGGAGAAGAACAGGAAACGGCTTCAGGGTCCGATCCTTCTTCGTCCCCTTTGAAGACCAGCCCATCGTCAAAGATGCCCTCAAGGTAAAATTTGATTTGCTTATCAGGAAGAAGCTTTTGCTGATTATGGTTTCATTCTGGCCAGGAACCGATTGCCTTCATGGGCGGGATGTTCGCTGGTCTCCTGAGGCTGGACTTACAGGAAGACCCCCTCAAGGGTTGGATCTCAAGGACGGTCGAGGCCTCTGGATTAACCCCCAAAGATGTGGTGAATGGAGAGGAGTCGAGGTTCGGTGGGAAGGAAGATTCGCCTCAGCAGATCGAGATTGAATGAGCTGTGGAAATTTTGAGTTCAGAATTCCAGCTGTAGAATGTGCCAGAGTGATGAAGTGTGAGGTTTGTGCCAAAAACACTTCCTCCTTATGATTTGATACTGAAATGCTTTTGCTTGGGCTTGATTTGAATGATTTAATACCAAGAATACTGACTAGTACCAAAAACCCTTCTAACATAAGGCTTATTGGTTACAAGATTGTAGCAAGCTAGCTTATAAAACAACAACAACAACAACAACAACAACAAAATCTTAATCCCACTAGGTAGGGTTAGCTACATGAATCCTTTGTTTCTATTGCACTCTATCAATTAACAAATTCTTATCTAAGTCTAAGTAACTAAGATCACTCCTTATAGTTTCTTGTCATGTATTCTTTGGTCTCCCTCTTCCTCTTTATGCTGTAGCAAGCTAGCTTATGTTTGATAGTTTTTTTCCCAGCTTTGGTTCAATGTTATTGTGATATTATATCATATTATTCGGAGAAATTAATTGTTTGCTTTGATGACACGTGTAGATTATCATTCTAAAATGACATCTAGATGTCACTCAAATTTTGGTGACATCTAGATGCCACCCTAATTGTAATGGAAAGAGATGCGATTGGATTGATTTTCTATTATTATCTTTTAATATAACGATATTAAGCTGAACAAACAACAATTTAGATATAGCACAGGCGTCTAGATAACATTAAACCAAATACTCCTTTAAAGTGAAAGAATTGCTTAAATCTGTACTAAACCCATTTGTGCTATTTTGTCATGATACATTTTAGGATTACACAAGATGACTATAGTTCCACCGGAATTGAAGGTTAGGATTAAAAAAGTGAGATCACATGTGATCGAGCAGGATTAAATTTAGGATTATAACAAAACTATTATCTCCTATTCTTTGAACTCATCTTTGACTGAAATGTCGATTGTGTAAGTCCAACTTAGAAGGATGCTTTGTTCTTGACGTCAGCTTGGATAAGATTGAAGAATTCCAGTCAATGCTTTTATTTCTTTGTGAAGGCAATCCTAAACCCTAAACCTTAAACCTTAAACCTTAAAACCTAAACTCTAACCTGAATTGCGTGAATGTCTGCTTGCTATTGTTCCATTATATTTCATGTAAGCAGATTGATTAGCTTTTGTGATATTGTTGAGTTTGCAAAATTGCAATCCCTGTGATACTTATTATAAAACTCATGACAAGTTCTAGATGTATCTCCAACAATCATTTACTTCCATGATTTCTTGTTTACTATGTTTTTCTTGGTCCCTTGCTTCTGCTGCTGGAGTGATGCAAAAAGCTGCAAACATTATCTGATCTAGAATAGGAGAAGAAGTGATCAGTGTGTATACTGTGTATAGTGGAGAGGCATGTAGTAGAAGTTCATAGCCAATGCTGTTGAGGGTTGCGGCCGTAACTAAATAGGATGAGAATTCTGCGTGAAGCTTGGTTTGCTACTTACTATTCAGTCCATTGTGCGGGTCCAACTGTCGACGGTTGAAGTTGAAAATATAGGGATATGTTTGAGTTTCAATGCGTGTTTATATTTCGAAATTCTCGGATGAATATTTACTGAGATCTAAGATTATTTTGTAAATTTATAGTGAGGGAGAGGGCATTAGTTGTAACTTGATACGTTGAGGTACAATATTCTAAATGTGTCCGTAGAGACGGGCGAAGTTTGTTTCTTTTCCTGTCTGTTTTCTGCTATTCAATCCTAGCAAACTTGTCATCTTCCTTGTCCAGTATTCTTCTTATTCTCTGTTGTTCACTGTTTTTCTCTGCTCTCTTTTCTGGATTTAGATGCCTCGATAGTTTTCCACAATTCGATGTCGGCATTGTGTAGATCTGCATCTAATCTTCCTCTTTCTTCGTCCTCCCTGCATCGTATTTGCATTATTGTATCGATATATGCCATTTACTGATAGTCTCGTTTCATTCTTCACTGTTTTCTGGATTAGGCCATTGTTTCATGAGATACAGGATAATAGCTTGAAGCTTAGAAATGTGGCATTAGATTTTTAAGTCATTAATACTAAGCTAAGCTTCAGTAGAATTCAATAGGTGGTAATGAATTTCTTGACCACCTAGAGTGGCTTAATGGATAGTTTTCATATTGAACCGGTCCAGAATTGGTCCAGTTTCAACACGTCTAAATCGGGACCGATCAGCCTGGACTGGTTATGGCTGATTTTGATTCTCTAAATTGGACAGACCGGTTTTCATTTCGTAGGAACCGAATTTTACTGGACCTGGATCAATTTTGAACTAGAATTAGTCTGGTTCTTAACTACCTAGAGCTGCGTAATGGAAGTTTTTTACCGATACCGGTTCAGAACTGGCCCACTTTGGAAGTTTCGATCGGTCTAAACTGAAACCAATTTGATCGGTTCTGGCCAATTATGGTTTTCTGAATTAGATGGACCGTGGGAACTAGAATTCATTCCAAAACTAGTTTAGTCTGGTTGCAGTCCAAAATCTGTTGCCGATCAGACTGGACCAGCTACCGGGTTTCGATTCGGTCTGATCTGAAATTGGTTGTTGGCCTGACTGGACCGTTCTCAGCCAGCCGGAATTGGAGCCGGTCGAGTCTGGTTAGGCAAGAAGCCTTCTGACCATCTACTGTCTTTCTCTTTTTGCTCCCATTATTTATTTTGTTTCGAGTGTCTTTAAATTTGCCACTGATGAACACATTGCGGTCGTTAGCTTTACCTAAAGAAGTTTTTAGAAATAGATTGATGTAGGTATTTGTAAATTTGACTTCCTGTTGCTTTAAGAACTAAACTTATCTTCTTGAGTTTAAAACGAAATAACTGGTTGGGTTCGTTGTTAATGAGGTTATAATTGTCCGAATCTCAAAGATATTTGACGGGGATTAAACCTCTCGTTTATGATAAGGAAAACGATACGGAGCCTTCGCAATAAGCTCCCAAAAATTCTAGGAATTTCGAGTATTAGTTTTATCACATATTTTAGAATTTTTTATGGCTAGTTGTGGGAATACGATGTTATTGTTCTTATAATAATAATTGGGAATCAAAGAAATGAAACCGATTGAATATGGCTAGTGGGGTTAAAAAGAGGCTAAAGAAATGTCAAAGAATCAAATTTTGCCCAAATGATAATCTAATTGAAAGCTAGTTTAGATGGTTTAGATATATATATCGTAAGCAAATATAAAATCCACTAAGAAAAATCGAATCATTACATATTTCTCGTATAAAAAGAGAAAGAGAAAGGTCGAAAAGAATATGAAAAGAAATTATAAAGAATGTTCTTACATATTTGAAATTAAAAAAGGATTTGCATTTGAAAGAGTGTAATAGAAACAAAAGATTGACGTTGTCAATCCCATCTAATGAGATAAAGATTTAGTTTAGGGTTTAATAGCAAGTAGGTCCCTCTAGTTTAGGCTTATGTACATTTAGGTTCCTCTAGTTTCTAAATTAACCAAATAGATTCTCTAGTTTGAAGTAATGTGCAAATAGGTTCTTTAACATTAATAAAGAGACTCAATAGAGAATATTTTTTTAATTAATAAAATAATTTAACTAATTTAAAGATTAAATTAATATTTTAGATAAAAATAAAGTCTCAATTGACCTATTAATTAGAGATAATGTCCTCATTTAAGTACTTTAATTAATGCCGAAGGACCCATTTGGAGTCTGCTTCAATGACAACTTTATTTATATTGGCCTAATGACAATTTTATATGTCAGCCTTTCAAGTTACACCGATTTTGTAATCAAATCCATACTATATTTTAAATGAGAAATTCTGATTCCTTAAAAGATCAAGTTTTATTTGTGTCAGCTTTACAGTCGACGCAGATAACTTAAACATCATAATATTTTCATCGACTAGTAAGCTAATCCTGACAATATTATTTTATTTGCTCTTAAAACAGGACCAAAATGGTACTAATTTAAAAAATAATAATAATAATAAATAAATAAATTTTTTAAATTATTCTACACAAATTAAAAATATAAAAAATATTATTTTACTTTATATACTCAATAATTTAAAATAAAAATATTAACTTTATTTCACATTCTAGACTAAAATATTCAAATCGAGTATTTTGATCTAAGATGTGAAATAAAGTTTATATTTTTATTAAAAATTATTGAGTATGTGAAGTAAAATATTATTTTTTATGTTAAAATTTGTGTAGAATAATTAAAATAATTTATTTATTTATTATTATTGTTATTTTTTTTAAACTAGTACTATTTTGGTCCTGTTTTGGTCCTTGCGCTAAACAGGGCATGTTAGCCTGTTAGCCAATATTGATTATGTTCTTAGATCTATACTATATCTTAAATCACAAATTTTGAATCCTTGGCCCAGTTTGGCGCAAGAACCAAATCAGGACCAAAATAATACTAATTTAAAAAACAACAATAATAATAATAAATAAATTTTTTTAATCATTCTACACAAATTTTAATATAAAAAAATATTATTTTACTTCACATGCTCAATAATTTTCAATAAAAAAAATAACTTTATTTTACATCCTAGACCAAAATATTCGATTCGAATATTTTGATCTAGGATGTGAAATAAAGTATATATTTTAATTGAAAATTATTGAGTATGTGAAGTAAAATAATATTTTTTTATATTAGAATTTGTGTAGAATGATTAAAAAAATTTATTTATTATTATTATTGTTGTTTTTAAAAGTAGTATCATTGTAGTCTTAATTTGGTCCTCGCGCTAAACAGGGCCTTAATATCAAGCCCTCTAATGTCTCACGATGCCTCATTGTTTAGTTCAAGTGAGGTTAACATTGCTCCCATCACCTACTGAGCATCCTCTGCCTACACGTCTAACGTTTCTTCTACTAAAGTCTGGCAGCTTTTCTTCTTATCTAGCTTGTGATTATCATCTGTCTTTTAGTATCTTCTGCTATGCTAACAATCATTATCATCGGCTTTTTAAACAATGCATGTAAAATCATCGGTGACAATTTTGAGTTGAAATCGTATCCTCACTTAATTATCATCGATTCTTTCTACATTCATTCTCTCCTGTCTCGAGTAGAGTATGAATCAATCAACTTTACCCTATCTGTTTATAACAATTTCTTCAATCTTTTTAAAATTTAACTCAATGTGGCCGATAAAGCTTATATTTGAAACATCGTTGCCGATGAAGCTCATATATGAAACATCGTGCACGACAATAAATAAACAGGATTTTGAATCACAATTTCTGTTCCAGCTTTGCTCGTAAATTGGAATAATCAAATTTGATAGTATCTTAGTAGTTACATTAATTTTAATAATTTTATTTCGATATAAGACATGTTATAATTTTTAATTCTTAACTCAAAATCGTAAATTTAAAGAAATTTATTTTAAAAATATGAAAATTTCAGTTGAAATGAAACCAAAATTTTAAACAAAAATCATAAATTTTTAATATTTTAACTTACATTTTTTTTAAAATCATTTACTGAATTTAACATTTTTCTTTTTCAAATTTTCAAGAGAAATGCTGTAAGCATTATGAATGTTCCAAAATTTTGAATTTAATTAAAATTATTACACGATAATGATAAAGTACAGATAAGAAAATTAATTTTATTTATATAATAATAGTATTACATAAAAATATTAATTAACTTTAATATCTAGGATCGCTATACATCCTCTTCTATCAAACAAAAAAAATCGCTATACATCTCTAATTAATAATTAAAAAATTTTAAATTTTTTCATAGACATAAAATTTAATTCATTTGATTAAATAGTTATGAAAAAGTCCTCTATGAGCTACTTTTGGTCAGCTAAATCACAAGAAAGTGAGAGACAATTAATGCACATTTCTACTTGAGAAATAATTTTTAGCTCCATAAATTACATCAAATTTTAAATTCAATTAAAATTTTTTATAATAATAATGTTACATAAAAAATTATAGTTAACTTTAAATTTTTAAATCAATTTATAAAAGATATATAACATTACTTGTAAATTAATATTTATATAATGAATTAGGAAAAAAATGCATTACAATTAATTCAATTTTTTTAAAATTTTAATTTAATGATTAAACTTAAAAGAATCTATTAAAAAGACTCCACGTGAAAAAAAAAAAATTAAGATAGGAGAAATTTAGAAGATATATTTTAATTTTGTGAATTTGTACAAAATTACAAATTTATCTCATAAATTTGAATGAAATTATCTTTAAAAAATATTATGCATAATGACAGTAAAAAATTCTTTAGTTTATAATTTTATTTAATGCATCAAATCTTTAATTCAGTAGATCGATTAAACTCAACAGTAATTTTTGAGCACTGTTACTGCCTTTTTTTTTTTATCTTATTCTTATTAGGAACAAGGAAACACACGTATATTGAAAAAAATTATTAAGTTTAGATGCCTGACATTTAACCTCAAATCGTCGCTCGCCACGTGTGCATGATGGGCCCTGCACATCACGGTAACGAAATGGTGCATTTGCGCCAGACTGTCCGGTCGCGCCAGTGCCGTGCAAGGACTGGATAGCTCGACCTGATCGGATTGTCCATCCGACCATATCTGATGGTCCAGTCAAGCCACAGTGTTGGCTTAACTAGACCGTCCGGCCAAGTTGCATCGATGGCCTAACTGAACCGTCTGTCTAATGTCATTGGACGATTCGGCCCAATCCGACCACAGCACTGGCGCGATCGGATGGCTAGGCACAGAAAAAGGGAGAGAGAAATTGCAGTTGAAGTTGGTACGACTGTTGATGTTGATGTCAGTGATATGATCTTTAGATGTTTATATATTATCCCAATAATTTCTACTATAATGAATTTATACTGTAAATTTTAGTGATTAAAATTTTATTTAAAAATATAAGAATTTATATACAACTAATAGTTGTAGTTATTGAAAAAATTAGTGTTAAATTATTTAAAAGAAGTTCTGGGTCGACCCGAAATTGGATTCGAAAATCCGAACTGTGGTGGGTCACGAAACGGATCTGGGTTGATGTCGATCTGATCCGATTTTAAATCCAATCTGAATATATTGGAATCGAATCTGATCCATTGATAGGCCTAGTTGTATCCTTTATATCCTTTACACTAGAAAACTACAAACTTTTCTAAAAGCTTAAGTAAATAGAAAAAGTGCGACTAATTCACTAGTTATACTGTATATTCAACACGAAAGGTTCGAACCCAACGTAGCATTTTTTTTTCAATAATGGCAAACTTACTTAGGATTATATCAGGTCATACGGTCATTACTTTTCCTAGTAATCTCCTTCAACGCACTACCAAAATTCGAATTCAATATCGGCACTACTACTAGTTTTTAGAATTATTGACGCTATCAACTTTTCTGAAACCTTAAATTAATAGAAAGAGTACAGCTAATTCATTCTTTATACTTTACACTAAGTATCAATAGATCGAACTTAACTTTAATTTTAACAGTGGTATACCCACTTAAACTTATATTATGCATGATGATAGTATTAAGCTAATGATAGTCACATTCTAGGCAAATATTTATTCACTATTTTTTTAACACGGTCTAATAAGCTCTTAATAATTTGAACTTTTGTAAAATAAATCACTTTGGTCTCGTTTGGTTTGAGTTTTTTTTTTTCTACATGAAAAAAAAAATTATTTTACTTTTTAAGTTTAATGGGAAAAAATTTATTTTACTATTAGATTGTGTATAAAATATGAAATATTTTCAATTCTAATATTGAAATAAAATTAATTTTTATAGTTGAAATTTGTGTTGAGCAAAAAAACTTGTCTCAGACCAAACGATTTAAGTAGTCGTATAATTAAAACAAGATATTTCTATCAGTAAAGTTATTGTTTTTAAAAATAGTTTGTTAAAAATTGAAAATAGTTGAGATGGCCGAGTTGGTCTAAGGCGCCAGATTCAGGTTCTGGTCCGAAAGGGCGTGGGTTCAAATCCCACTCTCAACAATATGTTTTTCTTCTGATAATAAATTTTAGAGAGATTTACATACGTACTTAATTTATCTTAAATTACATATTAAACTTTTTTAATTTTTAATTTTACAATTTTACCCTCTAAATCATCAAAAAATAATATTTTATATATATTTATAATATTTATATATACCTATTATTAGTAATAAATATCCAAATAATTATAATCAATAATTTTTTTTAAATCATGAGAAATGCCTAGATATGTTATTTTTTGGATGATTTAGGGGGTGAAGTTGTAAAATTAAAAAATAAGGAGTTTAATATGTAATTTAAGATAAATTAAGGGGTATGTATGTAAATGCTTTAAATTGCGAGTCGTGAATCACGCTACGTGTTTGCGGTCTAGCAGAATAAGCAATAAAATATTGTTTAAATAATAAACAATGGATATTTATTTATAATAAAAATAATTTTTTGATAAGAATCGTAGCGTGTGAGTATCAAAGCATGCGATGTAAATTTACCATTTAATGAAGAAATAATTACCTACATGCCACACAATTTAGTTTATTTATGTCTTACCCATCCATTCTTTGTTAATTACGTTATGCACACTCAAAATATTATAGAATCTTACATACACACATTTTAACTTATTTTTATTATAATGAGTAATCATAATTTTTCAATAACCTAACTATAGTTTGATTACAAAAAATTTGAGCTGTTCATCATATTATTTTAAGGATATTTAAATATATTTTGAGTGAAAATTCTAAAACCTTAATGTTTAGGTGGCGGCACAAGAAGGAGACATCCGCGACGTGAATTAATTTTAGAATAAATCAGCACTTTAATGTAGTATTGAGGAAGATAAAAATATATATCATTAAAAATAAAAATATAATTTTAATGATTTACTAATGGAATATTTTTTTTCAAATAGATTTTGATTAAGCTTTAACTCAAATGTGTGTATATAAAATTTTGAAATATTTTGAGTGTGCATAGCGTAATTAACTAAGAATGAATGGGTAAGGCATAAATAAAACTAAATTGTGTAGAATGTAAGTAATTATACACCCAAATTTTTTATTTTAACTATAATAACACTCCAAATTCATATTTTCAAAATTTTAATATTTAAATATCTAATTTTTAAAATTTTAACTCAAGCATACTTATTAAATATAGAACTTCTCATCATTAACTTTACAATTTTTTTCCAAATTTTTTTTATATATTGTAATTATATTATTTAATTAGATAATTCAGAAACTCCCCTTCATATCTAATATGGAATAATTCACTGTTGTTACCCTCATACCACTTAATTTAGACTAAAAATCTATCTGAAATTATTTTTTACATTAATCATTCTCTTCTTTTAGAACATCATTCAAAGATCACTCCCCGCTCTTTTCGATTGAATTGTCATAATATAAATTTTATTTTTTAGTCAAATTCTATATAAAATAACATAATTGATTCAATATCATAAATCAACTTCTAAATTTCTCATCTTGATTTTTTTTTTTTGATAAAAACATTCTATAATTTAGCTGCTTTATCGGCCTTTTCGAATCAAGTCTTCGTTGTATCAGCTATAGATATGAAGCTTTCTACAAGATATAATGCTTGGTTTTACTAATTTGTGATTTTCTTTTGTTTTTTCAAATTGATAAATATTTATTTGCAATTAAGCATAAAATTTTTAAATTATTCGGCCATTCATACATATATACCATGGTGGTCAATGCTCAAATATCAAAATGATATTTTAATAATACAATTTTTTTTAAAATAAAATTATAAATGATTGCTAACGTGTAGCATCAAAATTATATGACAAGTGCTAATTTGGTTTTTAGGTCCAAATCTATAAAGAATAAATAGTTACATAGATTGTATCACAGCTATTTGAGAAGCATATATTATATTGTATCCTCAATTTAAGTATTAGGGTAATTTCACTTTGGTCCCTGAAATTTACTAGACTTATCAGGCAGGCTCATATAATTGAAAACATGTCAGACAGGTCTCCAAAACTTACTGTATACGTCATTAAAAAATTATAATTTCTTAATTAAAATTTTGATTTAATAGAATGTTTAACAGAAAGATATTTAATTAGACTTTATTGAATTTTTTTTATAAAAATTAAGGACCATAATGATCTATACAGTAAATTTTTGGGACCTATCTAGCATGTTTTCAAAATTGTAGACCTACATAGCAAATCGAGTAAACCTCAAAGACCTAAGTAGAATTACCCCTAAATATTTAATAGCAATTTGCTAAATGCAATTGAGTTTATTTGTTTTTAAATTAATCAGATTCGAGCCCATAATTTAAGATAACATCAAATAAATTCTTCAATATTAATAAAGACATTCAAAGATGAACATTATCACTAGTTAATAAACCAATTTAAATATTATCTATAATTAAAATTTCAACATATCTTCAAATTTAATTAAATGGGTCAACCAATTAGAGAGAACATCCTCCCATTAGATGATTTTATTAATATTCAAGGACAGAACAAATTAATTTTTAAATTATATGAATTTAATTTTATATAAGTTCAAATTAAAGTGATTTAATTGCTATTGATCTTAGGTCTCATTTAGTTCAAAAATTAAATTTTGAATAAAAAAAATATTTTATTTTACAAATTTAATGAAAAAAATTTAATTTAATATTAAAAAACATATAAAATATACAATAAAATTAATTCTAATATTCATATTTGTATTGTAATTGAAATAAATTTAATTTGTATAGTTAAAATTTGTGTTAGGATGAAAAAAAAAATCCGAATTAAATGAGTTCTAAAAACAATAAAGAACAAGCTAGTTCATCAACTCTACTATTGCTAACATCAAGCCTTGATTGATGCAATGTCAACCTCTTTTGACCTTATATTTGTCTTAATTTTCTCTTTATTTATTAAGTTTATGTGGTGCTAGTGAATTTAAATTATGAATGAAATAGCTGGCTAATTGAAGATTTTATTTTGTACAATTTTGAGCTCAATTAATCTAATTTTCTAATGTTTTATGTTCTAGCATCCCTTTCTTGTGAATGAAAATTTTAAACATTATTAAATCAATGATAAACATTGTGTAAGTTCTATATTTTGTTCATAGACGTGAGAACTTACATATTTTAGAACTTTGTTTCTACTTTAATCTCTATATGAAGCTCTCCCAAAGACGCTTGCAAGCTATAAGTTTGACGAAATGCCCCACACATATATCAACATTTCAGTTGTAAATTTCCTCGAGATCTCCAAGTAGTAACATGCTATATGTTTGATGAAATGCTCTACGTACACATAAGTATTTGAGTATTAGTTTCTCTAGATTGCATCTAGTTCCTATATCATCTCCCATCGTGAGGTCGCAACTCGATTTAGGCTTACACTGACTACCACCTCACATTATTAAACCAAATAAATACACACAGTTAGGCCTGTCAACGGATCGGATTCGAACGGGTTAACCCTGACCCGAATTCGATTCTGATATATCCGGATCGGATTAAAAATCAGATCGGATCGAAGTCAAAACAGATCCGTTCCATGACCCGCTACGATTCGAATTTTCGAATCGGATTTCAGGTCGACCCAGAACTTTTTTTTTACATAATTTAACACTTTTTTTTAATGACTACAACTATTGGTTGTATATATATTCTTATATCTTTAAATAAAATTTTGATCACTAAAATTTACAATATAAATTCACTATAGTAGAAAATATAAGGATAATATATAAACATCTAAAGATCACATCACTGACATCAGTATTACAATATAATATTACAAAACATAAAAATAATAGTATAAATAAAAATATTATACAAAAAATAAAATACAATTCTTTTAAAGCTAGCAATAAATATTTCATCTCAATGATAAAAAATATTTATAACTATTAATCCCACTTCACAATGCAAGCACTTTCTTGTTACTACACTAAAAATAACTTATAATAATCTCTTTAATAATTATAAGCCTAAGTCACATTTCAAAACTTTCATAAAATAAAAACAATAATTAACATATGTAATTAAATAATAAGTATATAAATATGTAAAATAATTTTATACTTATAAATTCCGGGTCGGACTTTTTCCGGATCAGATCAACATCGACCCGGATCCAACCCAGTAATATTACAACGGACCGGGTCGATTTTTCGGATTAATCGTGCGGGTCAAAAAATTATTCCGTTTCATAAGATAAACGGTTCGAATCGCGGATCGAATCGGATCAAGATCCGACCCATTTACAGGCCTACACACAGTTCATAATAGATCTGATCACACCAAAGTAGGGATCAACGTGCAATTGCCTAAATTGACCTAAGATTCATCAACCCAAAATAATCAAATAAGAAAAATTTATATCCCTTGCCCCCCAAAAATTCATTATTTTCAAGAGGTACCTCTAAAGTTCATTATTTTCAAGCAGTACTCCTTATTTTAGAATAAATTTACAGACAACACCCCGTTTTTGAAGTTAGACAGGGGTGTTGCATGAAAATAATGGACTTTGGGGTGCCGTCTGAAAATAATGGATCTTTGCAGGTAACAGATGTAAATCCCCCAAAAAAGTAATTAATAGAATTCCAAAAATTTCAAGAATGTCCAAGAGTACAAAGTGGCACATATAACTTAATATATAAATAAAATTGGTATTTAGGTAATTATCCTAAATATAACCATTAGTTCTTCCTCAAGAAGCTAACTTGTCAATTGTTAACATTAGAGATAACACTGCAAGCACAGAAAACGATATAATCTGCAACCAGAAATCAGAATTATAGATCAATAAAAACTCTCAAGTTCAAGCTAATATAAAGCAAAACCATGACGACGCAGCCACGCAGCATTTATTTTCTTTGCTATAGATGGAATTTCCAGCCCAAAAAACAGCATTTTACTATAAACCAAAACTGTATATGCAGCAGATTTGGTAAATTAATGAGATTCATTATGGCGTCGAAACACAATCCAACAGTAGAAAGCAACGAAACCCACATTCACATCATGTCAAAGAACTGTCAAGAGTCGAAAATCAAGTGCTACACCGACGCTTAATCCGTAAAATTCAAGCTATTTAACCAATCGAAAAGACGGACCCAAACTTACAGCAATCAAACGGCTGGACGCCAGATCTGGTCGCCGGGGCGAACTTCAGTAGGGTGGGAGGCCGGCGTCCTTGGACTTGGCGTAGGAGACGTAGTAGAACTCCGTAAGGATGGCGGTGAAGAAGGCGAAAGCAGCACCGGCGCCGAAAACCCCCTTTCTCAGAGTCTGGCACGATGGCGGGTCTGCCCCGAAGATTGTCCTGTACCTCGTGTGGTATGCGTTCTGCACCGATCCCGCAAGAAGACAAGACTCCGCTATCAGAAATGTCACCCTGCAACCACCAACGCATCAGATGTCGATCCGCCCTTGAAAATTGAGATTACGAGGAAGCAGAGAAGGGAAAGAGGTCGGAACCAGGAGAAGAGGAAGAGGAACAGAGCGCAGGAGCGAGATCCGCTGGGCCGGAGAGCCGGACCGCAACAGAAGCACCTGCTGGCTGCCATCACGATGATCTGGCTAGCCAGGAGGAAGAACAGGGCGCCGACGCCAAATCCGGAGGCAATGTCGGAGTCGTAAACGCAGTAGGTGTACTGCTTCTGCGGATCCGAAACCACAGTTGCCTGCGCAGGATAAATCGGAGTTGAGATCGGAGCCACAGAATCCATAAGAACAAAAAGGGAAACTCAGATCTGGCGATAGGAAGATGGAAGAGCAAGGGTTTCAAGGAAACGGCCGAGTACCTTGCTCCGCCGCTGCTCAGCAGCGACTGCGAGGCCGAAGGCGATGACATCGAAGATGAAGACTACTGCGATCACGAGCTTAGACGCCATGGATTCCGCGAAGATCTACTGGTTTCGCGCTCGCGCGTCGCAAGGAGAAACACAGAGAGCTACAAAGCCTACAAACTGACTGGCAGAAGCGACAGGTGAAAGGATTTATTTATTTTATGAATGGCGGTTCTGCTGCTGATATTTATTTACTTCTATTAAACAGTTTTTGGGATAATTATATTCATAAATATTTTAATTTATTTATATATTAAATGCATGATTTTTTCTTTTATAATTAACGTATGATAAATTATCGTTTCTCCTTTAACTGTTTATATGTTACAGTTTTTTTTTTTTTTGATAAATATATGTTACAGTTTTTTAATCCCATTTGATCTGATACTTCAAATATTGGGTAAGGCACTGTTTGGCGTGAGGATTAAAATTAAGAATAAAATGATAATAAATTAAAAAAATATAAATAATAATAATTAAATTTTTTTAATTATTCTACACAAATTTTGATATAAAAAAATATTATTTTATTTCACAAACTCAATAATTTTTAATAAAAATATCTAATTTATTTCACATTCCAAACTAAAATATTCAAATTAAGTATTTTGATCTAGAATGTGAAATAAAGTTAATATTTTTATTAAAAATTATTAAGTATGTGAAGTAAAATAATATTTTTTATATTATAATTTATGTAAAATAATTAAAAAAATTTATTTATTATTATTATTTTTTTTAAATTAGTACCATTTTGGTCCTGATTTTGGTACTCGCGCCAAATAGGGCCAACTTACTCCTAAGTCCTTCAATTCAGACATAATTTTATATAAATTAATAATTTTAAAAATTTACATTTACCAAAATTAAATTTTTATTAATTAATTAATATTAAATTTTTATAAAATACCTAAATTATTTTTCTCTCTCTCTTCTCTTTCCAACTCGAGAATGAGCACGCAGAGGCGACCTGCAGCCTTACACCTTCTTGTATATCTCTGTCTCCGAAGAAGATGGCTTGCTTTCTTATAAAGGCCGGAGAGTGTAGTAATTTAAATATTTTAAAATTTTAATATTAAAAAAATTAAAATAAATCAGATTAATATATTATATTTAACATAAAAATCTTAAAAGTAAATTTTTAAATATATCATAATAAATCTTAAATTCAAAAAATTGAATGCAATTTACCATAATAAAAATAATAAAATCAAATTAAGATGAGAAAAATTATAAATTGGGGAGAAATTTATAAATAAGATAGTTTTAAAGGTTTGATGACATCAAATATAACTTACATGGTGGTCCTCATATTTGTTTCGAGCTCTGCTGGTGGTCCCATTTTATGCTTGACACTTCATTTCACTTTGAATTGACTCACAACCCACAATATAGGTGTAAGTATCGAAGTTTTAAAATTTGATTTTAGTTTTGATTTTGGTCACAAGATAAAAGTATTAATTTCAGTACTTTTGATAGTTTCAGCAGTTTTAGTATCAATAATTTTAAATATTTAACAAATTATTTAAAATTTATAATTTAATTATTAATGATAATTACTGAATTTTATTTTTGAAAAAAATGATAAGTTTTGGCTGAAACTCAACTGAAATTGCTGAAACTATTGAGTTTTGACAGAAGCTAAAACTTGGTAATTTTTTCAAATCAGTTTCAACTGAAATCAATTCGGCCTGAGATTTAAAACCCTGGTAAGTGTACTTATGAAAGTAATTCATTAATATAATGTGTAATTAAGTAGTTGTTAAAGCTTGAAAATTATATTTTTCTTTGGAACCCAATAACTTTTATGGTTTAAAAGTTCAAAATTTTGATATTTCAGTTTAAAGCTAACTCGAGTTAATTTAAATTTAACTAGAAATCGAGTGTCTCAAGTAGAGCAGGACTTGACTCGAATGAATTCAATTTCTAGTTGATTTCAAGTATGGTGAGATAAAATGTGATGGTTATGGGTAAATAAATAAATATATTAAAACAAGATAGGTATTAATTTTAAAATAATTATGCCATAAAAATAAATAATTAATAAATTAATTAAGTATAATTTTCAGCTTTAATGCATTGGATAATTCGATGAATTAATTTTAATCCACTGAATTATTCAGTAGATTAAATTAAAACTAAAAGTGATATTTGATTAATATATGGATAGGTTATTTGGGGGTGTAGTAGGACTCATTTAAAATTTTGAGATCTATGCATAATTATGCTTGTAGTTGGAGACTTGGGAGGAATTTAACCAATAAATAATATTAGATCAGATAGGATCTAATATTTAATTCAAATTTAATAAATAAATAAATCATTTTCAGATCGAACGATTCAACTCAATTTATTTGCTGGATTAAATTTTGAATTTGCCCTAATCCAATCTCATATTAATCTAATTGTTTAAATTATTAAATTTATATAATAAAATATAAAATTTAATAATGCGTCATTTTAGAAGTCAGAGTTTAAATATTTTTTTATTAATCCCTATATTAATTTAAGGAGTTTTACTTGCTTATATATAACTTTTTTCTAATAATTTAATATTTATTATAAGATTGTTAAAATCATCCTTATCTTACAAAGTAATTTTTTAATATTTATATAAATTTATTTAAATTAAATTCTATATAAATTAAAATTTAATCAATAATTCTTGCACTTTTAAAAAAAAATCAAAAGCTAATTAACCAACTCAAAATTTTATTAAAAAATTCGATCTATTACAAGTCATGAATCAAAGATCTGATTTAGTTTTTGATCCGATCCAAATTTATGTGAGTTAAATTTGGAGTACGAATCAATCCAAATGCGAGTGTCAGCGCCGTGTTATACTTAGCCTATGTAGTGTGCATGCGGGAGTTTAATTAAAAAAAAAATTTTCATTATTTTTGAATTTTAAACTGATTGTTTAAGTATAATAAACTCGAATTTTGTGCATCGATACAACGGTAGTTCAACAATAACTGTGATGCATATATACGAGTGGTGACTCTTATTTATTGATTTAAGTTTTTGAATTAATGAATATCTACTTACTTGTGTATTAGACCTAATTGAGGCCACCTAATATTTCTCTCATAATAGGACCAAAATAGTACTAGTTTAAAAAATAACAATAATAATAATAAATAAATTATTTTAATTATTCTACATAAATTTTAATATAAAAAATAATTTTTAATAAAAATATAAATTTTATTTCACATCTTAGATCAAAATACTCGATTTGAATATTTTGATCTAGAATGTATATAAAGTAAAAATAATTTTTTTTATATTTTAATTTATGTAAAATAATTTAAAATATTTATATATTATTATTATTATTATTTAAATTAGTACTATTTTGATCTTGTTTTGATCCTGCGCCAAACGGGGCTTTAAAATTTTTCATATTTTTAAAATGAAGTTTTTTAAAATTTAAATTTTTGAGTTAAAAAATCAAAGATCAAGGGATATATTACGTTGAGATTATTAAAATTATTGAAATTGATATTTTAAATTTACGAGTAAAACTGAAATTAAAATCGAGTTTTAAAGACTTGGCGTGAACTGAGATTTATTTGATGCATTCACCCAAGTTGGGCTTTTGGATGGTGACCGGTGACCGGCGAACAACTGGGAGTTTGGAGTATGCGGACTGCGCAACGTCTAATTCGGCAGGTAGTTGCAGATTTGACGCGGTGAGCTTTTGGATGGATGAGATGCCTCCACGTGGCACGCACTGGGGGTTGATGGATTGATTAAGAAGATAATTAATTACATTATATTTTTAGGATAAATTGCATATGGGTCCTTGCTGATTGAAGATTTTATGTAATAACCAGCATGCAGATTTTGAATCGTAATATTTAAGTTTATAAGATTGATGATTTATTGATCTAAAAGCTCACTGAGTAACTATCTTGTGAGTTAAATGTTCATTTGTACTATATATAAACACGATAAATATTTTTCAGGTCCTCGAGATTTGCATATAATGTTAAGTAGATTTATGATTTTAAAATTTTTTAATGAGGTTCAAGGAGATGACTTTAATATTTCAATCAGATCTTTTTGTTTAATTTGATATTTTTTATTTTAAATAAAATATATATTTAAATTAAATATTTAAATATAAAATAGTAAAAATGCCCTCTCCTCTCACCTTTCATCCCAGATCAACCTCACATTAGGTCGCAACAGTGCTCCAGCAGCTTGTGCATAGAGGCTGCATCGGGCCGCAAGTGCGGCCAGCCTATACGCAAAGGGATTGCACGCTTGAGCAGCCAGCCTACCCAATGGCATGTGTACATACGCAAAACTGGCAACATTGTCGTGCACATACAACAGCGGAGCATCGCCGTGTGTCCCATCGCGACACTGATTTGGGATGGGAGAAGAGGGGATGTTTATCGTTTTATATTTAAATATTTAATTTAAATATAAATTTTATTTTGAAAATAAAAGAGAACTCTATAGCATAGAAAAGTGGGCTTCGGCCCATTATCTATATTGAAAGAAGAAAAGGCCCATCTAGCCTAGCTAAGTGTTTCCAACAATCAATACAATAGTTAAGTGGGCTAAGGCCCATCATTTCCATTGTAAATATTAAAAGCCCACAGCTCAGGGTAAATATAAGGTTTACTGGTTTAGTGCACCTTTCACTCAGATTCATATTTTATTTATTTATTTCACACAACTCCTAATTTTATTCAATATTTCATATAGGTCCAATTAGCTTTTCATCAAATTGAATTAGATACTCAAATTACTCTTTAATTATATATTTCCTCTCTAATTATCATCTATATAATCTTCCTTTTTCTAGCTCTATTTCGCATCTATCACATTTGCCTCATGCATATAGAGACTTGCAATAAAATTTCAATGTGTGTGTCGAGAGGGAGGGAGGAAGAAATATTTTGAAATAAGAGCTATTAATTATTTGGGTAAATTTTGCTGCAGTTAAAAGAAAATAAAAAATCTCATCAAAAAAATCTTGATCGACAAGTAGACCAAACACAGTTATTGAAAAACTTTAGAACTTTTAACTAAAAAAAATCTTTGCCTATAGACTAAGAAGTGCAATAGTGAAAACCATATTGAATTATGCATAATTTCCATATGCTCGATGGCTTGCTAGAAGGATTTAGTTTAGATGGTTCTTTTCAGTGACTCATCGAAGAATTATGCGGGTTTTTGTCTAAGTCATACTATCTAGACGAAAACCGACTCCTCTCCATGTTCTATTTTCTTATTACTCGATGACAATGATAATAGAATTTTAAAGACTTGATCATTGCTAGACTTGACCGCTAAACGAAAGATCTCTTGTGGCTCTCATTGTGAATCTCTGACTTTACCTCGATAACGAGCAGCATCAACTGTATATGAAAACTTCACATTATCACCCTTTTGTCGTACCACCTGATATTACTTAACATTTTAGAAGTACATATCCAAATCAACTAATAAAGTTCTTCTATGTGAATAGATGAATAAAGAACTCTTTTGAAAGTAAAGGCACGTTCATAAAGTTAAGAGTAACTCCTCACTAGATCTCTCTAAAACTTCACTTGTGGCCGTTTGTTTGAGTTATTTGAACCTTGACTTGATCTTTGAACTAGAAACTTTGAAAGATGACTTCATATCGAACCTTATTGATGTGGTTTCATCGCTTATCAAAGCTCCAAAGAGGCTTCCAATGGAGGTGAGCTTCTTTGAGGAGCTTTTTTCAACAATCCTTTTGATTTTCTTCGAATTCTAATGAGTTGGGATCCCATAAAATTACACCAGTGTAGTTTTATGAGGTTTGGGCATAAATATCAAACTGATTAATAATTTTAAAACGTCTATTTTGGGTGCATGAACATGTTAGATTTTCTTAATAGGTAGACCTGCTTATTGGATCGGTTCTATCCGGAACAAATCCGAAACTGGTCCAGTAAGAATCGGTTCTAACAGATTCTAGGATGTAGAACTGGACTGAACTGATTCTGCCTCCCCATAACTGGTTAATCGATTCAGAACCGGCTCGGTTCGTTTTAAAAAAAATTAATGGGAGGCAACGCCCACACAAGCGACGCGCATGTGGGCACTTTCCGCATGAAATACAAGATGCTGCCAGCCTGCTTTGATTTTAATTTTCTTTTTTTATATAAATGAAAGGGTCATTTGACCGTTGCTGGTAGCCAGCAACATCAAATGATCATTTTAAGATTATTTTAAACCTTTTAACCTACACTAAATCTAAATACATAGATCTGAACCAGCTCCAAGTTAGGCCAACCAGTTCCAGACTAGATCAGATACCTGATTTGATCCGGTTAACAAACAGGGTAATTAATAGGATTTCTATTTCGCTTTTGTTTTATTTGCTCCTTTGTTCCCTTTTCCACCAGCGAGATAGTCAATTATAGGAGTGTGAGCAGTGTGAGGCAGATAAGACGTGTAGGGGAGGGCTAAGACGTGATCGAGGCGGCAACAAGGCGATGTTCGGAGAAGCGAGAGGAAGGTGATAGGGTGAAGCAGTGGTCATCGAAGAGAAAATCATCATCATCATCATCAGAAAACAATAAGAATTAAAAGAAAAACTTTTTAAATTATTAGCCTATATAATATTATCATTATTCTTTGACCTTCAAGATCTTCATGTAATTTACACTAATTTTATTTTTAATTTCTCTTAATACAAATTTGGTTATCTTCAACCGGATTTCAAGCTTTTGTCATCTTTCCTCTTAATTAAGTTCGTAAACAATTAAGTTCGAGTTGTTATTTTTGAACATATATATATGTATATTTAATTTAAGAAAATGTAATTTTTTATTGAACTTAATCAAATTAGTGAATAAAGTTAAAAATAATATAATCTTGCATAAAATTACACAACTAAGGTATAATATCCTTTTAAATAGTTAGGCTGATACAACGAAAAACAATATCAGATACTATTAGATCTCGCAAACCGACTTTTAATTCGAATACTTGAAATATTCTTCAAAAACGAAACTATACCGAAGGCGAAATAATAAAAATATCTATCGTAAACGATTGAAAGTTAACCGCACCAGCTTCATCTTAGATTGGCGATGAGCTAATTATAAATAAAACTATGATGCAAACTCCAATTGCAATCATGATCATCAAATTCCACTATCTATTATCTCTTATCTCAATTAGTGGATACCAAAGAGGTCAATTTGGCAGCACTAATCTCATTTTTTTAAGCATTTGACTCATCCCATTAGGGCATCTATAGCACTATGTTTGACCTTTGTGTAACTATGAAGATGATCACTTCCTCTATCATACTCCACCACCCTGGTTGACTAGATGAAAAGATTAATTAAGTTGCGGATTAATTATAGCTAAATCTTAGATATTGGTCTGTCGGGTTTAGCCTTCCTTTCATATTGGGCGATGCGAAATAAGATTGTTTACTGTCAAGTGTAATTTAGTGTATACTCTCGTAATTTCAAAATCTGTCGCTAGAGATTCATGATTGCAAGAGTGGATACGTGATTTGTTGACTAGAAACTGATGCGGAATAGACAACACTTTTGAGATAATTACAGAGTTTTACTGTATGTTTATAGTATTATAAATGCTGAGACAGATTACAGGAAATGACAGACATGTATTTTAGGAAAGAGTATGAGATTCCTGTGAGGTGGGTGTTTCGCTACCTTTGAACAAACATTTGCCCTTTTTCCCTAATTAGTGGAAAAGATATGATATTTATAAGTATCCTTTTTTTTTCTAAGTCTTTAGGTAATAAATTTCTAGATCATTTTCACTTTTTTTGGTGTCAAAAGAAAAACTATTTTCACTTTTCTTATATTACTTTTCTCATTCTCTCCGCTTTCATGTCTTCACGCAAACAACGACAGCAATTTGAGCTCAACGAATATGACTCAGTTAATAAATATAATATAAGTAAAAAGTAACAACTTGAACTCAAGCCAATTAGCTAATGAATCTTGTCAACCCTTTGTGTTTACGTGCAAAGGATCACTTTTTGAGTTAAAACATAAATTATTTGTTTACTTAAAGATAGTTTGAAATAACACAAAACAGACGGAATTTTTCGGAACGATAAATTATATATGGATTCATCGAACTCAACTTGACCGGATTATACATTACTTGAATCTTAGCCATTTACCAAATGGTCGATTTTTAGAACCCCAACACGAAAAAATTTCAGATGAGATTAGAAAAGGAAGGGACCAAGCGGGAGAGAGTAGGGAAAATGATAAAAGAGAAAGCTCAACAGTAACGAGTGTTTAAGTTTTAATTTACAGCAATTGTGATAAAAAAAATAATAACAAAAAAAAAAACAATGTAAAATGACTGAATGTTCTACTGGACCTGACCCAGGTGAAATGTTCCATATATACCTGACCCAGGTGAAATGTTCCATATATACCTGACCATATAAACGCGAGGCAAACTTCTGTACCTAATTGTAATTTCTCAAAATAAGCTCAATTGATCCGCTGACCTCTCGCAATTCGATTGGCTCAGTCGATGACCAACTGGCCTAACCCAAGCTAACCCACGTTAGTAGCGGAGTCATATTCCATGAAGCTCAAAAGTTTTGCCAAATCTCACGTTTGAAGCATCCCTTAATCTAGGGCTAAACTAGGAATTCATTTGAAAAATTTTTATATTGGGTATATTACATTCAGGTCTTTGAATTTAAGGCTTAATAACGTAAAGATCCATGTTATAACATCGGGGTTTCTGAGTCTTAATAAATTATCAAATGAGTCTTTTTTTTATTAATATTTTTTTAAATTATCATTATATCTCTCCTCCCGATCCTCGCGCACGCGCGAGGCCGCAAGGCTGCCAGACTCAGCCAGCAGCCGCGCGGCGTGTGCAACCCACTGACGGCCAGCATCACGCTTGCTTGGGAATAGGGAGGAGAGAGAGAGAGGTCGCCTCTCTTTCTCCACCAAATCCTCGCGCGGCCGCCAACGGGTCCACGATCGCGAGGCCACCGGTGGGCCGCACACGCTGCGCCGCCGCCGCCGGCGAGCGGTGATCGAGAGGAGAGAGAAGGGGGAGAGGTATAATGGTAATTTAAAAAAAATTAATAAAAAAAAATATAAAAAAAAATCATTTGATAATTTATGAGAATTCAGGAATCCCGATATTATAACGTGGACCTATTCATTATTAAACCTTAAACTCAATGACCTGAGTGTAATTTACCCATTTATATTTTACATGATTTCAACTGAAATAATTTTTTATAATTCAAAATTAATAACATATAATATATATTGAAAAAATTAATATATAAATATATAAATACAGTTAAATTTTTATATGTAAAATTTAAAATTAAATCCAGTTCAACTCCATAATTAAATTGATTTTAGTCTACTTAAAATAAAATAAATTAAATTAAAATTAAAAAAATGTGTCAGCCTCTTTGCCTTGAGCCATGCGTGCTGTGATCCTAATACGATAATAATATGCATATAGGAATCAACCTTATCCTTTGAATATAATATTAATCTCACTTTATTAATTGATTAAATAATTTTGGCTGATAAGATTGTGATTATATAATTTATTAGGGGGCGGTTTTTCTCGTACGGAGGCTGTAGCATTTAAATTTAATTTTTTAATTGATTTTTAATTATTATTTTTTTGTCATTTGGATTTAATATCTTTAATTACTTTACGGCCAACATAAATTCATTCCTCGATATGTTTTTGAGGGTAATCTTCGATCACCCTGCAAAATATTAGAAAGTGTAGACCGTATTCTAAGTGATTATCTATGCTGTAGTTTTGTGGAGTCAGAGTCCCACTCTTCTGCTTCTCAACCCTCTCTTGAACCTACCTGATGTCCTCCAATGGAGGACTCTATTAAAATTAATGTAGATATTTCGGATCATACATCTCTTAATTTTTTTGGGGTGTGCGTTATTATTCGGGATCACTATAGGTCAAAGAGACTTCCTGATCGTTTTGCTCTCCATTTGACAGAGTGTATGGCAATCAAAGTTGGGACTGAACTAGTTAAAGAGTTGCCCCCAATGGAGAGGTCCATTAAGGTTAATGTAGATGCTTCGGTTCATACATCTCTTGATTTTTTTGGGTGGGCGTTATTATTCGGGATCACTATGGGGTTGCTATTGCAGCAGCCTCAAAGAGACTTCCTGGTCGTTTTGCTCTCCATTTGGCAGAGTGTATGACAATCAAAGTTGAGACTGAACTATTTAAAGAGTGCAACTTAAAGAATTGGAGCATTGAATCGGATGCGATAAATGCTATCAATACTATTACTAATCCCGCACCATTTGATCCTGAGGCCCATATCATAGAAAACATCAGAGAATGAATGCTCATGACTTTTTGTAGCTCTGTCAACCATTGCTCTCGAAGTGCAAACAAGGTTGCTCATTCTCTAGCCCAATTTGCTATTGATAGTAAAGAAAATTCTATTTGAAAGGATGGCATGCTAATGTTTCTTGGCTTTTTAATTTGTAATGACTACTTCTTTTGTAATTATTGATGCTTAATGAAATATTACTTGAAAAAAAAATTCATTCCTCACATATTTTTAATATGAAAATTAGCTTGTAAAAATACTAATAATTTTTCCTTTTGTTTTCATCCAATCAACTAATCTATTTAAACAATATTATTTATTTATGTAAATTATTTTTATTATAAAAAATATTAATACTTCTCAAAAAAATATTATTTACAAATATATATATATATATATATATACTTTACCACTTTTTAATTTAACATGTCTAGAATTAAATTAAAATAGGTAGAAATATTGTGTTCATTAGAGTCGTACATCTATTTAATTTCGACGATAAGTTTAGTTAGCATTTGGTTTTGCTTTTTACGCGTTCATTAAAATTGAAATTAAATTGAGATTATATGTAAATCAAAATAAATCAAACACTTCTATTGGTTTTTTAAACTGCAATTTAAATTGCATAGTTTATTTTAAACACTACTTAAACTCATTTTTTCAATATAATGATATTACACTTATAATATCATATAAATAAAATTCTAAAATATTAAATATAAAACCTATAATATTATACTCTTTGTCCTTCCAAAAGAATGTGTAGAACTAAAATTATATGTAAAGTTTTAAATGTTGAATTTCATTATAAAAAATATAGAATTTTCATAATTAAAATATAAAATAAACAAACTTTAAATCAGTAGAAGAAAAATGGTTTGGTTTTACTTAAATTCACAAATCAAAAAAATTCAAACTGTACACTGAACTGAATTTTACAGCTTCACTTTGAAATCGAATAAAATTTTTTGCGTGTTAGATTTTTTCGATTTCGATAACTAAGATTTCAGATTGGTTGGTCTTATGATTTCAATCTATTCTTGTGTATCGAAGGATTTATTATGGGTTGAGTTTAATGATCATGACTCGATTGAATTATATCCTGATTGCGTCGAAATTGATTAGGGATGGAGGCAAAGTACGAGCGTGTTGCATTGAAATTTAGGCATGAATCGAATCCTAATTGCACGTACGATTTGTAATTGATCAAAAGCAGTAGCGGAGCTAACACCTAAAACTATGGGGTCAAATTAATAAATTATTTATAACAACGTTATATAAATTTAAATTATAAAAATTAATTATTATAATTCACGTATAATTGAATGAATGTTTATGATAGTAAGAATTTTTCTCAATAATAATTTTTTTGCAGTACTTTTTTAATCTCATTTTTTAAAGTATTTTTTTAAGAAATTAAGATTAGATTTTGAATTATATTTCATTTTAAATAAAAGATTTTAATTTAAGAGCGACATATCTCACCAATTGGTCAATCATGAATTAAAATTTTAACAAACTAAATTATTCAATGAATTAAGCATTAATTCACTAAAAAAATCAGTGAATTAAAACTCTAAATTATGATCAGTCAATTGATTTTTTTTATTAGCGCAGCATTACATTTTATAGGTAAACAAATTCTTTAAGTTGAATAATTTATCACCAATATGAAGCTCATTTATATGATTTATATATTAAATAGTTTATGAAAAATTAAAATTATAAGTTATCTAAATATGTTTTTCATCTAATTATTAAAATTTTATTTATCTTACATTTAATTCATAAAACACAGAAAAAGTGCACTCCCTAATCACCATGTGGCTCCAACACTGATCAAAAGTCAACTTGCGGAAAATTGGAGCTGCGGTTGAAGGATGTCATAGAATTGACAAATCGAGTATTTCAGATAGTTATTGCCAAAAAATCGTGTTGAAACAAGAGATTGCAATTTAACTTAAATTCACACGAGATTTTCATCATCAGATCGACACGATAGTTGTGCATCTTCTTAGAATCAAATACTTTTCATTGAAAGTTTTGCAGAAGCAGCTCGAATCTTCCAAATTACTCGTGATATTACTCGATAATATATTTAGCTTTAAGTCATGCAATCTAATAGTCATAAATATTGGAAGAAATGGAAGGCAAAATCCCTGATAGAAAAAACATGAAATATTTTTTTTTTCTCAATTTCATTCTTGCATTTTATTTTTCCTCAGTCCAGATTTGTTTGATCAGAGCCTTTTAGCTCCAAAAATCAATTGATTTCTATTATTTTTAACTCTTTCAGGAAAATTAATTATAGAATTGAGCTTAAATTTGTTCAATAAAAATATATTTAATTTAATATTTTTCTAAAAAATTAAACAAGTGCGGTGCATTTATTTTAGCTAGTACATTCAGCATATTAGACCTCATTTAATTCAAGCTTTTTTTTTACATTTTTTTTAAAATTTTAAGTTGAATGAAAAAAATTATTTTAATATAAAAAAACTCTGTAAAATATGAAATATTTTAAATTCTAATATTCAGTCTGAATATAAAATCAAAACTAAAATAGTATTAATTTAAATAATAATAATAAATAAATTTTTATTACATTCTATATTATTTTCAATAAAATTATTAAATTTTTTTTGCATTCTTCGTCAAATACATAGAATCAAGTATTTTAATTTAGAATGTGAAAAAAAGTTAATTTTATTAAAATAAGATAATATTTTATACATTAAAATTTACATAAATATAAAAAAAATTATTATTATTTTAATTTTGGTTTTGATCTTGAGCCAAATATGATCTAAATATATACTACTAACTCTCATACATATATTAAAATATTTTCATATATATTTATATTGTAAATAATTAAATGCAATTTTTAGGCCCAAAAATGTCTGATATTTATTCGGAGCGGCGCCGGTCAAACCATCCTACTAGATTTTAAGGAAAATGGGAATAAAAATGGAAGCAAATGAAGGAATCAGTCTATGACACGTGTCCCTCAATTGAATAATTAGGCAATCAGGACGGGCACGTGCCGGTGAAAATGGCGAATGTCTTCAGAAGGGCGCTGTTGAAAAAAAACTTTTATAAATTAGAATTATGAGTTCAATTTTATTTATGTATTTTTATGAATATTTAAATTTTCATTAAACTAAATTATTTTTAATTGTTATTTAAATTTTAATTTTTTTAATAAAAATTATTTTAATATTTAACATTAAACACTTTACTATATTATAATTATAATTTTTTATTAAAAATTTGATAGGCGTTAAAAACTGAAAATGTTGGCTAATTAAATTGAAATTTCAATTAATTACATATTATATTAATCTATTTATTAGATTTAATTTTTAAATTTAAAAATTGTTAGTCATCCAATAATTACAACATAATTACATCCTTAAATTTGTACCAAACCCTATCTTAATCATCATTTTGCATTTACTAACGTTTAGAATTTAATTTTATTCAAATTGATGAAATCTGAAATTAAATTTCAAACTTAAAAGCCTCAATTTGTTTAACCGTTCAAAATTAAATAGATTTAAATTTAAATAAGTATATCACATTAAATATAAAATTTAATATTAAAAATTAAGTTCATTTCAGATACTGTATATATTATCAAAATAATAACTAATTTATATCATATTTCTCACATATCTCAAAATAATAACTAGTTTTATATCGCATTTCTCACATATTCCAATATAATAACTAACTTTATTTTACATCATTCATAATTTTTAATAAAAAATTTGAGATAATTACACTCAGGTCTTTGAGTTTAACGCTTAATAACACATAGGTTCATATTTTTAAAATTATAATATCGAAATTCGTGAGTTTTAATAAATATCAAATAGGTCTTTTTTTTTTAATTTTTATTATTAAATTTTTTTAAAATTAACATTATACCCTCAACCTCTCTCTCTCTCCTCCTGATTCTTGCGTGCGGCTGGTGGTGGGTCGCACACCATGCATGGCAGCCGACAAGCGTCGCTTGTGCACGGGGATCGGAAAGAGAGAGGCGAGGAGGGGGAAGAGAGATGATATAATGGTAATTTAAAAAAAAGGTAATAATAAAAAAATTTAAAAAATAAATTTAATAATTTATTAAAACTCAGCTACCCTGATATTATAAATTTAAAAATATAATTTGTACGTTATTAAGCATTAAATTCAAAAATTTGTGTATAATTATTTAAAAAAAGTTTAATTTTAATTTTATTAAATTTAAATTTTACAAATAAACATGTGCTTAATGTTTTCCAGTGAAAACTGCTAGAAAAGTTTTATCAAAAAATGAATTGGTATAAATTATTTTAAAGCGCTTTATTGAAAAAAAAATTAGGTTCTGTTATTTCTTGTCAAAACAGATTTTTGGGGCGAGAAGTGAATCAGAACCAAAATAATACTAATTTAAATAATAATAATAATAATAATAATAATAATAATAATAATAAATAAAATTTTTAATTATTTTATATAAATTTTAATATAAAAAAATATTATTTTATTTCACATACTCAATAATTTTCAACAAAAAATCAACTTCATTTTACATCCTAAACTCGATTCGAATATTTTAGCCTAAGATGTGAAATAAAGTATATATTTTTATTAAAAATTATTGAGTATGTGAACTAAAATAATATTTTTTATATTAAAATTTCTGTATAATAATTAAAAATTTTATTTATTATTATTATTATTATTATTTAAATTTGTATCATTTTAGTTCTGATTTGATTCTCGCGCCAAACAGGACCTCAGAGTTGAATTATGTACAGATATTTGAGCACATCGACTTCACTTATGATAAATATGGATGGAATATTTTTCAACGTAATAAATTATTTTATTATACCTATAAATTAAAAAAAACATAAATTATTTTCACATAATTATTTATTTTATACATGCCCTTAAACAGTCATAAATTATCTTTTTTTTTATTAAACTGTTATTAAATATTCTTAAAAGAAGTATAAAAATATTTTTACATTTTGATCTGGGTATTTTTTTTTACTCAAACACTATTAACTAAGATAGACCCCCTCAAAATAACTCAGCAATTGAAGATTGTATTATTATTTATATAATTCAAAAAGCTCTTACATTAAAATTCGTTAGAAATTTCGCTATTTTATCATTTTAAAAGTCTATCAAAAATCTCTGCTACTTATCTTATAGGCCATTTTCTGCCCTCCTTAATCTCGAGCATTTCATGCACAGTCTAGCTCATAATTTCTACAATTATTGCCGATCTACTATGATAAAACAAAATGTAAATTGCATCACGACTTTTACAGTTTGAAGAATATTATAAATTAGTCTCAATTTTTTAAAAATTTTGATTTGAGTGCCTGAGATTATAATAGCATTATAATTTCATTCTTTGTTTTCACAATCTCATAATTTTCATGAATTTTTGATAGAAAATATAAATTTTAATTATTTTTAAATAAATATAAAATATTTATTTATTTTAAAAAACTATTACACTCTCATTTTTATTGTTTTTAAAATTTTAATAAAAATTTAAAATTTAATTTTTCTCATCTTCCATTTTTTTACTTTAAAAATCTAAAAATTAAAAAATCTAAATATTAATATTTCAAAACTACATTCTAAAAATTTATGATATTAATAACTGAGAATAATCATACATTATATTAGTAAAATAATTTATATTTATATCATAATTGAGATAAAAAAATATAGTATTTTTGCAACCTAAAAAATTTAAATTGAATTTTTTTTTATATTAAATTAATGTTGTGATTAATCCTGAGTTTAATTTACTGAAAGGAATTTTTTTTTTATCAAATAAAATGAAACTTATTGATTTATTTTGAGCAGAAAGAGAACATTATAGCCAAACAATGATAGGATGGGGAAGCGAGTCACCGGCCACGCCCCTCTTTCTCGTTGGACTATTTTCCCGCCTGGGTCCTGCCGAAAGCGAACGCCTTCCAAGGCCGGCGCAGGGCTTTGACAAAACACCATACTCCGTGGGTCCGTTACCGCATACGGATGGGGACAATTAACAAATATTAATTAAAATATTATGGGTAAATTTCACTCAGGTCCCTGAGTTTAAGGGTTAATATCACACCGGTCCACGTTTTTAATTTTTTATCTTCGGGGTCCCTAGGTTTTCAAAAATTATCATCTGGGTCCCTTTTTTATTTTTTTATTATTAAAAAATATAAAAATTACCATTATACTCTTACCCTCCCTCTCTCCTCCAGATCCGGCAAAGCCGCCGCAGCCACTTGCGCTAGCCCCGCGCGCGCCCCGCACCCCCCCGCGCCGCCTCCGCGGATTCGGGCAGCCGCACGACACGGTCGACCGCGGACCGCGCTGCGCGCAGCGCCTCCAGCGGCCCGCTCTCGACGGCCGCGCGAGCGCGCCGCCAGGCTCGTCGCCGGCGCGGCGAGGCAGCGGACGCTTGGCGGCTGCAACGCGCCGCCGCGGCCGCGCGCTGCGTGACAGGCGGCCTCTCTACGATATGTTCGGCGTCGCTCAGCCAGCAGCGCCAAAGGCCCGGCTGCCTCCAGGGCTCGTGCCGCCGGCGAGGCAGCCCGGCCGCTGGCCGGCTGCTGCGCCATCCAGCTGCCTCGCTGCGCACCGCAGCGGCCGCTGGAGGCCGCCCGGCACGCAGCGGCAGCTGGAGGCTGCCACGCCTGGCACGCAGCGCTCCGCGCGGTCCGCTGCGGCCGCTGGCTGCTGCTGCGCCGACGCACCGGCCGCTTGCGGCCCTGCGCAGGCCTCACGACGCGCTTCAGCCGGCAGCCGGGAGAGCCCTGGCGGCGTGCCGCGACGGCCGTCGAGGCAGCCGGGCCGCTGGAGGCCGCTGCGCGCCGCGCGGCCGATTGCAGCGGCTTCGGTGGTCGTGCGGACTGCCCGAGGTCCTGCCAGAGACGGCCAGGGCGACGCTTTATTAGCTTATGTTAAGGTTTTGCAGCGTCTGGTTGGCTGCCAGATATGGGGGAGAGAGGGAGGGTAAGGGTATAATGGTAATTTTTATATTTTTTAATAATAAAAAAATAAAAAGGGACCCAGATGATAATTTTTAAAAACCTAGGGACCCCGAAGATAGAATTTTAAAAACGTGGACCTGTGTGATAATAACCCTTAAACTCAAGGACCTGGGTGAAATTTGCCCAAATATTATTTCTCCCTTACTCACATCTTAATCTCAATTCTGACATAGTCTAATTAATCATCTCCACCTACTACTTTTTTTTTAAATTATTTTTTTCTTTAATCCAATCAATGGCTCACTATTCACTCCCCTCATGCATTGGGTCATTTCAAATTTGAATTTTTTTTAATTGATTAATTTTGCACAGGTAGTTCGTGTAATATTAAATTTCATTTAGCTCTTAAAATTTGAAACAATAAAAAAATAGAAGATCGAGATAATAATTTCATCAACTGTATCGCAAGATCAAGTGTTGATACGATGAAAATAAAGTGTTGTAGATCTTGAAACATCTTGTTATTTTATCGTAAATATAGGCTATATTTTTCAACTAGCTTAGGGGACTTCATTGTAAATTTTATTTGATAATTTAGCTTAATTAACTTAATTATCCAGGATTAAGGGAGGCGTTATAATTGCAGGCGGCTCTCGTGGGCCCGGGGACCGTCCGGTGCTGTATTGGAGTACAAGTCAAGGTATATCATTGACTATTTTATAGTATATTTTCATTAGCCGACACGTAGCTATTGAGATTCGTAAATTCAGATTGCACGAAACTGAAGGTACAGGTGGCATAGGTGGATTTCTGGAGCGAGATATTTTCGCGCGTGTGACCCCCGCCGGTCCCACCGCACCGATGGTTCTCGGTGGTCGGCGATGGGTGAGAGGGGGGAGCCCAAATCTTTTCCTGCTCTCCGAACGATCCCCGCGTCCCTTCCGCAATCTTTTGTGAGAGCTTTATAAGCTGAAAGGGTCGAACTGCTCGGCGTCCGACCCCCCTCGAAAGGCCCTCCACCACGTTCACTGCCGCCTTCTTCCACGGCTCCGGCGACGATCCATCTCTCCTCCTCCGGCCGCCTGCTCTGCTTTCTTCCCCTGTTGTTGAACTTTCGTGGCTTCTCCTGCCTTCTTCTTCTTCTCGTTCTTCTTATTTTCGTATTAGAAACCTCTCTGAGAGGATTTTGTTGGCTTGTTGATTGGATACCCAAAGTTCAAAATTTGATCTTGATTGCGTTTGTTTGAGCTTGATTTGGGTTGGTCTGGAAGCAGAGCGGCGGTCGGAAACAGGGGATTCATGGAAGGGGCGAGAAAGGTCGGTGGGGGGATGCAGAGAGGAGGAAGTGGCGAGGACGGTAGGAGGCTGAAAGGGAAGGGAGTACTGCAGCTTGAGACGGTGACGGGGAGAATGGTGGCGGAGAGGCAGGCCCAGGCTCCGGCGCCGGTTTTTTCAGAGGCGCCGGCGGCGTTCCGGCCGTTGAAGAAGATCAGGAGCCCTGATCGATACTCTTCTAATCCCGTCTCTCCGTCCTCCAGCTCTAGCTTACCCGTTCTAGCTTCGGCTTCATCTTCTTGGACGTCTCCTCCGATCTTCCCCTTTGCCTGCGAAGCTTCCCCGTCTCCGGCGCAGTCGCCAGTCCTCCCTCTGTTCCCATCGAATCAGCATTACCACCAGCAGCAGATGATCTCCTTCTCCCAAAACCAGTCATACCCAATGGGTTCTTTCCCCACTTCTTCTTCTTCCTCTCCTTTGCTTCTGAGAGAAGCCTCATCGGCCATAGCGACGACGCAGCAGCAGTTGTATTCAGAGCAGCTGCTCCGGTACTGGAGCGAGGTGCTGAATCTCAGCCCAAGGGGACATATGATGATGATGAGTCGTTTGGCCGGGCAAGAAGGTAGAGGCCGGTCTCCGTCTTCGCTCTATTCCTCTCTGTTCCGGCATCCGTTCCGCGGAGTTCCTGCGCCGGCGAAGCTCTACAGAGGGGTCCGGCAGCGGCACTGGGGGAAATGGGTGGCGGAGATTCGCCTGCCGAGGAATCGAACCCGGCTATGGCTAGGAACCTTCGACACCGCTGAGGACGCCGCACTCGCCTACGATCGCGAAGCCTTCAAGCTTCGCGGTGAGAACGCTCGGCTGAACTTCCCCAATCTCTTCCTCGGCAAGAGCGCCGCCGGCGACAGCAGCGGCGTTGGAGGAAGCAGGGAAGGGGCTTCTTCCTCATCGTCTTCCATATCTGCACCACCCACGCCGGACGATCCACTGCCGGAGCCCCGAGGCCAGCGCCGCCATCGCCCTCCAGACTCCGTTGACGGTGATCGTCCCGGACAAACTCTATTGGAAAAAGAAACTAAAACGGACGATGCTCCTTCCAGCAAGCACGAGGGGTCTCCGCTGCGAGAGTCGCCGGTGGAGCCGGCGACGGCGACGGGGACAGTGATGGCAGGGCATTGCTCTGCGGGCACTGAGTTGGTGTGGAGCGAGGCCGAGGAGGCGTGGTTCAGTGCGTGGGGACCCGGGAGCTCATTGTGGGACGACATCGACGGCGCCGGCAGCCTTCTCTTCCAGTCTCGGCTTGCCTCCGTCCCGGAGATCCCGCAGGAGATCGCTAACGCCGCCGGAGAGCCGGCGACTGCCCCGGCCCAGGGCACAGATGCTGCTGCTGCTTCTTCTTCTTCTTCTCCTTCTTCCCTGTCTTACCCTTCTTCCATATTCATGTGGAAGGATCCATGATTGCATTTCCTTCTCTCTACTTCTTTCCCGGTCTTCCTCCCTCACCCTCTTTCTCCATAGTTTTAAGTCACCTGCTTCAGAATTTTACATGACAGCTGGTGACAGATTATAGGTTTCCCTCCATGAATCTGGCTGAGCTCTTCTTGATATTTCTTAGAAGATCAGCCATGGCTGCATAGTTTTTTGATTGCAGCCCGTCATGCCCGATCCTTCGTCCCATTTCTCTCTCTGTCTTGAATTCACGTTAATTCTTAAGGTTCCTTTGAAAATATTCTCTTTAGGTGATGGCTCGGAAGAAACCCATGGACGTTTGGTGGATGAAGGAGGGAGACTATAATGGGAAGGCGAATTGGCTGAATATCTTCATCAGTTTAATGGAGAAAGTGAGCTTGCCGGTCATGGCGGAAAGCCCTTTTGAGGATGAGGGAGGAGACGGTTTTGTGTTCTCCTCCTTCCTGTTTGCTCTCAGCTGCTTCTTGTTATTTTTCTATTTTTTTTTTTTTTTTGATGAGGATGTAGCCAGTAGTTGTTTGATTGTTGTTGGTTATTTTTCTCGTTAATCTTGTTTGTTAAATTGAGTTATCGAAGATTGATTGTTGAAGATCTTATCAAAAAAAGGGATTTCGAAAAAAATTTGTCAAAAATTTGTTAACAGAGAACTCTAATTATAAGTGAACTCTAAAAATCAATTGAGTTTAAAGTTGACTTTCTTGTTTTAATATACAATATGAAGAGAAAAGGGAGATAATCAGATAGAAGTGCAACCTCCTAAAAATTTATTGAGTTTAGCTGATCGAATGAGTCGGCCAGCCAAGGCGGGCCACTAAGTTAGTAGTGGGCTCCATCTTGTAATGACATGGTGGTCCCATTTTGTTCAGTTGATCATTCGATTGATCAAACTCAAAGGCTGTGAGAGGAAAAGATGAGCTAGGGGGCGAAGAGGGAACATTGAGTTAGATTTAGGTCCTGTTTAGCGCGAGTATCAAAATCAGGATCAAAATAGTGCTAGTTTAAAAAATAATAATAATAATGATAAATATTTTTTTAATCATTCTACACACATTTTAATTTAAAAAAAATATTATTTTACTTTATATATTCGATAGTTTTCAATAAAAATATCAATTTTATTTCATATTCTAAATCAAAATGCTTGAATCGAGTATTTTGATCAAGGATGTGATTTAAAATTGATATTTTTTATTAAAAATTATTGAGTATGTGAAGTAAAATAATATTTTTTTATATTACAATATATGTAAAATGATTAAAAAAATTTATTTATTATTATTATTATTTTTTTAAAATTATTATTGTTTTGATCTTCGCACCAAACAGGGCAGAATTAGGATCTTAATTGACTTTTTTTTTATATAAAGGAATTTAATTAAAATTAAGTTTGTTAAGAAAGGTAAAGTTCTAGTGCTGTGGAAAACTTCTGCAAAATTGGGAATATAAATAAAAAGATGGAAATAAGAACCTGAGGCATCCGGTTGTAATTTATCCAAATTTGTAGATAAATTAGTGATCCTGTGA
Organism: Apostasia shenzhenica; assembly: GCA_002786265.1. Lineage (NCBI taxonomy): Eukaryota > Viridiplantae > Streptophyta > Magnoliopsida > Asparagales > Orchidaceae > Apostasia > Apostasia shenzhenica. The sequence goes on along the minus strand of KZ451947.1, from coordinate 864,210 downwards.
ATAGGTCCGGTTACTACTAAGATTTTAAAAATCGGACTGGACCGGCAGGTTCAACCGATCGAATCGTGAACCAATCAGCCAATCGGTCCGATTTAATTTTATAACCGGATTCGCTTAAAACAGGCTAGAATCAGTTTAAACCGCGATTCAACCGGTCAACCGGTGAATCGATACGGTTGGATCGATTGAATTTGAAATTAAAAAAAAAACTTTCCAAACCGTAGGTTCCTAACTCAGCCTCCGTTCTGCAGCCTCTACTAGCGCGAGAGTCGCGAACTCGCGATTCCCCTTGCCTCGCACTCTCCTCTCCAGGCCCCATCCTCTCGGAATGATTTAGTATTTTAGTATTTTAGTGATATAGAATGATGAAATGATTTAGTATTTTAGTATTGACAAAGCATACTATTTGTTTAGATCTTTTAATGATGTACTAAATATTATACTCAATTTGTGATTTGCGAATTTTTTGTTGGATTATTGTTATTTCGATTTGCTTGGAATTATTTTTTGAATTATTGATACAAGATATTATTTGTTAAATTCAATTGTTTAATATTCATTTTATGTCTAATTATTGTGTTGATGTGTGAATAATATATATCTCAACTATGTTTAAATTATATTTTATAAGTTTTTTTAATTTTACATCATCTCGGTTCGACCCTGGTTCGACCCCGATTCGATCATTGAATCTTGAATCTTTCAACCTACTAATTCTAAAGTCAGTCCAGTTTTCAAAATCTTATTTACTACGTGATCAAATCTGATTTCCGCTCCAATTACGTGACAGAATGAATTTTTTTTTTAACTTGGAGTCTAACCCGCCCGATTATAATTTTTTGTCGGATTTATTTCAGCATTAACTGAATCTAATAAAATTTAACCTAATTTTTTAAATAATATTATATTTTTTAATTAAATTTTATAATAATATAATTTTTTTTATTATCCGTACCCTATCCCTTTGCCTGATTTAAAATCACCGTTTATCTTTCATAATTTCTTTATATTTTGCCAGTTCAAAAAATTTGAGTTTGGTTTCATTCTATTATGAGGTTATATTTAAATAAATATTTAAAAATTATAAAATTATCAAAGATGATATTATATTTAAATAATGTGACATTAATATTCTATTTCTTGATGCAAAAAATGCACCACAACAGAGAGAAATGAGACGTCAATTTTTACGTAGAAATCTGAGTGTCCGGGGGAAAAACCACGACGCCGTTCAGGCGATTTGAATCTGCTAATTGAATCTCCTCTTAAAAAACTTGATCTCTAAATGGAGACCGAATGAGTACAAGAGGGATAGAGAGAGAGGGAGGAAGGAAGGGTGCCTAGAGAGAGCAATCCCCCCCTTATTTACAGCTTGGAGATGAGGGCACATAGTAGGTTTAGTCTGCTACATCTGACACCTACTCCTGCAAAGGATGATTAGGGAGTGGGCTCCTATGTTGTCTTAAATACTGAGTTGACACAGTAGTACGGAGGGTACGATTTTGTGATATCTTTTTGAACTGCTGTTTGGCAAAGGGCTGCTGTTGGGCTGCTGTTCGACAAGGGACTGCTGATGAGCTGCTGTTCGGCAAGGGGCTGCTGTGGAGCAGCTGTTCGGCAATAGGTGTTAGAGAAGGGGCTGCTGTGGAGCAGCTGTTCGACAAGAGGTGTTAGAGAAGGGGATGCTGTGGAGCAGTTGTTCGGCAAGAGATGTTAGAGAAGGTTCTAACACAATTTAATGGCTTTCTTATGTGGGTGAATTTCTTGTGCAAGCACCATTGTTTTGAGTATTTGTCTCGCTCATGGCCTCATAGAATCAACATAGTGAGTACGAGAAATTAAATAAATGGGATTGGAATTATGGCATTAGTCGTGACTTTCTATGTACAACCGCTAATACAATTACAAGGACATCTCCATATTATTACTAGATAAATTTCTAATAACTTCTTGTAATTTTTATATGATTATACTTTGGTTTATACTTTTTGTAATTTTTCAAAGATTTCTATTTTAAAACTATAGGGTTTTATTAAGTCTCAATTTTGCTTTACTTATAAGTTTTTATTTTAAATTTTAGAAATTTAAATTATTATTTTAAAATAATTAACCACATAAAATTATAAATAAATGACAAAGGCTTCCCAATAGTTTGGACTTTTCATATATAGTAGTTCTCCAACTTTTTTTTATCTACTTTTACCCTACTTACTAGTATCATTTTGATTGAAATAATATGAATTAAATAATTATGCATCCATAAATTTAAATACAAATATTTTAAATTTAATTTTGAAATTAAAATAGTATTTAATTTAATATTATCTTGATATTATATAATATTTAGATATCATGATATTTAAATATTTATTTTATATCATAATTTTATAAATTTTTTAGAAGATTAGATTAGGTGTCATAAATTTAAATACATATTTTATTAAATTAAATAATTATTTTTTATATAATATAATATTAAAATAATATTTTCATTAAATGTCCCTAAATGTTATTTTATTTAAAACAATTTTCTCAGTGATAATTTAATATTATTTTTGATGAAAAACAAGTCAATTATATTTGACGAGAAAAGATTTATTCAAAGTGGCCGCCACCTGCATGAGGACAGCAGCCTTGTCCGACACTTCCCTGATCACTCGTCTCCCTCATTCGGATGTTTCGTTAAGAACGCGAGGATGAGCTCATTCACCTCGCTCGGATACTGCTCGTGGACGAAGTGCGATCCTTCCGTCATGACTTGAAGCTCCAGATCGGGGACGAGCTCCTTCAGAGTTTCGCTCGTAAGGTAATCCTCCACCCCCTGAAACTTGATCACGAAGTCCTTCTTCCCCATTATCAGCAACGAAGGCGCCCGAATCGTCGGATCCGCCGCCGGCGGCCGCTCCGCCGGCAGTTTCCTGTTCAAAATCCATACAACGAGATCGAAATCAGGATGTATGAGTAGATCATTGCGTGAGACTTGAGATCAGGGGATCTGAAGCGAAATCTGGGATCAGGGGCTCGGATCGGATCACCTGTAAGGGATCTGAAGCGGGAAACGGAATCCGGATTTCTCGTAGAGGGCGGCGTAGATCTGGAGGTCGTCCTCGGTGAACCATGGCGGCAGTGGAGCCGACGGATCCACGAGATCCATGATCTCCCGACCTTCCTCTGCGATCGGGATCTCGCTTTCGGAGAAAAGGATGTAGACATTCCGCACCACCGTCTTGGCATCAAGCCGGCCGAAGTCCGCCTCTGCCCGACCTGGCTCCTGCCACCTCTTGATGTAGAGGCCCTCGGGAAGAGGATCGAAGGATATCATCACGGGAAAGTAAGGGAAGCCGAGGGTCACGACGCCGCAGACGCGGTCCGGGTGTTTGACGGCGAAGTCGTACGCCGGAATGACTCCAAAATCTTTGCCGACGAAGAAAGCCTGCGACATGCAGACAGTGTGTTTGCGGAAATTCCGAAGAGAAGATGCAGATGTAAGAAGCAATTCGTAGTACCTTGGGGATGTTGAGAAAATCGAGAATGCCGAGGAGGTCGTCGGCTAGTTCGTCAAACGTCGCCTTCTCCGGCTCGGGCGGCTGGTCGGAGAGGCCGTAGCCCCTGGAATCGGGGGCGATGGCTCGGTATCCTGCGGCCGCGACGGCGAGCATCTGATGCCTCCAGGTGTACCATATCTCCGGGAAGCCGTGAAGGAAGAGCACCGACCCGAGTTCACCTGCAGATAGACGATTAGCTCTAGCATTCGATGTTACTGGAGAAAGGTTTTGTGGTGGGAAGAGAGGGAATTAAGAAGGGTTCTACCATGGCCAATGTGGGCGATGTGGAGGCTGAGGCCATTGATGAGGAGGGTGGAGTGTTCGATCTTCCCCAGATCCATCGCTTGTTTTCTATTATTCTATTGACGGTTGAGGGAGAGGGTGGTTAAATTTATAGAATAGAAAATTATAGACTAAAATCAGGATCAAAATAATATTAATTTAAAAAAAATAATAATAAATAAATAAATTTTAATAATAATAAATAAATAAATTTTTTAAATTCTACAAAAATTTTAATATGAAAAAATATTATCTTACTTTATATACTCAATAATTTCAATAAAAATAATATTTTTTTATATTAGAATTTGTGTAAAATAATTTAAAAATAATTTATTTATTTATTTATTTATTTATTATTATTATTATTATTTAAATTAATATTATTTTGGTTCTGATTTGGTCCTCGCGCCAAACAAAGCCTCTTACGTCTCGTTTGGTTTTGGCGGTTTTTTTGGCTCAACACAACTTTCAACTATAAAAATTAACTTTATTTCACTTTCAATACAAATATAAATATTATAATTAATTTTATTTCACATCTTATACATTTTCTAATGCTAAAGTAAAAATTTTTTTTATTAGACTTAGAAAATAAAATATTTTTTTTCCTTATTAAAAAAAATGCTCGAACCAAATGAGTCCATCACCATTTTTTATGTGAATTTTTGTAGCCTAGGCCTATAAACGGGTTGGATCATGAATTGATCCGATCTGAAACTCAATTCAAATTTAATAAGTAATGGATATTTTTTCGAATTTAACATTCTAATCTGATGATTCATTCCAATCTGTTTGCAATTACTGGATTGAATGAATTTTAGAGTTACCCTTGTCCGATCCGATATTGATTTGATTGTTCACGTTATTAAGCCTGTATAATAAAATATGTAATTTAAATTTTTAACGTGCAATCCTAAAAGTTAGCTCCTGTTTGGTAACAAGTTAAAAAATATAGCTTATTTTAGTCGAGATCAAAATATTAAATTTTTTTAAAAAAAAATTTTAAAAATTATTTTATATCTCATTCTATATAAATTTTAACATTAAATGATGATTCTATATTTTAGCCGTAACCAAAATATTAAATTTATTTTTAAAATAATTTTAAAAATTATTTATATCTCATTTTATATAAATTTTAATATTAAATGATCATTTTATTTTACATTCAATAAAATTTTTTATATAACTCACTCACTTTATTTTACATCAAATATTTTTTTATTCTTCAATCAAATTGAGCCCAGAGTTTTAATATTTTTAGTAATTTTTAAATTATTATAAGAAGATCTGCCGGCCTATATAACTTTCCTCAAAGATTTAATATTTATTTTAACGTTGTTCAAATAATTGATATTAACTATATTGTTGTCTAATATAACAATTTTTAAAAAATATTTATATAATTTTATTTTGATTATATAATATGTAAATGAGAACTATTCAATAGTTCTTGTGTTTTCTAAAAGATAATCAATGCTTGATTAATCAAAGTTTAGGTGGGACCCAAATTGACCCAAAATTTAATCCAAAAATTTGATCCATTGCGAGTAATGGATTGGATCTGGATCACAATTGAATCTAGTTTTTGATTTGATCCTTATTTGGGTGGGTCAGATTTGAATCGAGATTGATTTGATCTAAATCCAACTCATTGATAGGCTTAGTGTAGCGGTATTAATTTTTCTCATTAAAATTTATTTTAATAGGTGATATCAAATATGGATAATTAAAATTAAGGGATATTTACATATTACACACTATAAATATGATAATTTAAAAGTGTTACACACGAAATTTAAACATTATAATGTGCTATTACACCGTCATTAACTCGCATTAGAATCTCAATTAGAAAATAATATTTTGATAAATTCAAATTTTATAATTTTTCTCCTTTCTTTCCCGCTTTATGCTCTTTTTATTTCTCTCTATCACATTACGATTAATTGTTTTCAGTAGTTGAGTATCGAGCCACCCTTTGTTAACGCCTATTCTTATATATGGTGAAGATCAATATTATCTTTTTATATCATATTAAGCTCTTAGATGTTCTTTGTTGCTTGGATGTTTGCTAGAGCTTGGTTTTGGCTTTTGTATCATATTGAGCTCCTAGTGTGCGGCCATGTCGTATACTGTGCGTCTCGTCTAGGCTATGTCTTTCAGCATGATGTGGTATGCAATATATTTATCAATATTCTTGATTGCTACGGTGTGCGATGTCGTCGTGAAATTTTGTTGGCCTTTCTTGCGTCTGACTGACACTCTCTTCGTTTTATTTATATTTTAGTTTGTAGTAGGTCTGATGGTGCCGATATCTATTTGAACGTTACTGGTGTCTCACCACTAATATGTGCTACTATTGCTATTTCAGATGGTCATTTCCCTGTTATTATTGCTAGTTGTGCTGCTCCTCAAAAGATTTCAAAACACTTCACTACTTGTCAGATTCATAGTATTAAATTCAACTGTTTCTATTTGATACTTTTAGTTATTTATCTCCCTGAAACGAGTGCAGTGTCTATGAAATAAAGGTCAGTCGAGGCCTAGCATCATCTCTTTTTATCTTCTATTATATCAACCTAATTATTCAATAGTAAATTGCAACTTAGTTGTTAGGACGTGTACACTATAATGTTTTTTAATTTACTTCTGTGTCCTTTATTTACAATATATCTTATAATATATTTCAAAATTAAATCTAGCTTTATTTAGATAAAATACTCATTTGAATGTAACTTTGATCTAATTTCATTTACGCCCACAAACAAACATTAATCATTTAAGATTTTGTTTAAACACTTAAGCTGAATAGATTTAAACTATTTAAGAGATGTCTTGCGTTTACGTATTTTAGGGTTCTTTATAACTTCTTAAGATCCGTCAATAAATTTGAATTTTGAATGACGAAATGCGTTACATTAAAAAATTTTTTTTGAGCCCAAGATTTGTGTATGTAGAGGAAAGATGAGAGAGCAAGCGGGGTTTAAGTAGCTGATTTTTATGTTAAGTAAGAAATATGAGAGATCTAAGTCGGGTCTAACTGACAAATAAAAAGATACATTTAGCCCGAAACATAGTTTAGAGGGTTAGGATCATCACTTGAGTATTGTATTAGAGGATTGAGACCGTCACTTGAATATTATTTACGACTTACTGTTTGACTATTAATATGAGATGACTGTTTATACGTATTTCCAGCAATCTATTCCTTATACGAGAATCCATTCATATTGGTTTTCCAAACTCTAATGAATCATTTCATCATGACCTCGCTCTATCATTTAGGCCCTGTTTATTTGGCAATTAAAAATTAATTTAGTTTAATTTTAAACAGGTATATCACATCACACATAAAATTTAATATTAAAAATTAACTTTATTTTATATCTTATACACATTATTTTAATTAACTTATATCACTTATATCACATCCCTACATATCCCAATATAATAACTAACTTTATTTCACATTATTTATAATTTTTAATAAAAAAATATCGCTATTCAAGTTTAATTTTAATCTTGTTAAATTAAATGTTACAAACAAAACAGGCCCCTAGAGGTATAGTGCGAGTTGCCTCTTGGATTTATTGGATAAACGGAGGAAACTACTGGAGCAGTTGCACGGTTTACTTGACTCCAATAAATCCAAGAGGAGAAATACTAGAGAGGCTCACATTGAATCCATAACTAAAGAAAATGATCATCATTTAATAAAAAAAAACCTACACTAGATATTTAGAATCACCACCTAAGTAGTAAGTACTATAATTTGTTCACAATTAATATGAGATATTGCTTACGTGGAATGCATATATATATATATATATATAGTCCAAATTTGCAAGGAATTAACCCCACTCAGAAGGGAGTAGGGCTGTTATCGGGTCGATTTTGAACGAGTCGAACTCAACTCGAAATCAAAAATTTCGAGCTCAGCTCGGCTCGAAATCGAGAATCATGATTCGAATCAGCTCGGAATTGTAAAAAAATTATAGAGATATTATGTATTTAAGAGGATTTGATCCCTAGATCTCGAGAAAAATAAACCTTAAATCTCCTCTACTCTACCACTAAACCACTAACTAAATTATATAAAATAATAATTTATTTATGTATATATTTATATAATATATCAATATTATTATGCTATACATATACTTTCGAGCCAAATTGAATCATGTTTCGAGCGAGCTAGAGCCAACTCGAAATTGGCTCGAAATGAACTTCGAGCCAAGATCCTTAGCTCATGATTCGATTCAAAATTTTCGAACCGATTTCGAATCGATTCAAAAATCGAACAAATTCCGAGCGAGTTTCGAGTTTCGGATATTTTTAACGCCCCTAGAAGGGAGTATGATGAGGTAATGCCTGCTCATTGAGCATCAATAATTATCATACAATCTATATATATATATATATATATATATAAAATACTATTATACAATAGAATATTGCTCTGCTGAGCCCCCCATTCATTCAATTATTTATGTTGATATCACATATTGATTTTGTTTTATGTGAAGAATAAAATACATGGATGCAACTAAGGAATCTCTATGGAGTTAAAGCCAATACTTGGGGAAATCAACTTGGAATCTCTAACAGAGGATTCAGACTCAAAGGAATCCAAATGAAGGTATCTCACAATGGTGAAATTTTTTTATAATAAACACGATTAGTTAATTAATTAATAATTTAAATATGATTTGCAAAAAAATTAAGAATAGAAATATTTTTAGAAGTCGCTCAAAGACTTAAAAAAATAAAAGAAGGGCTGTAGTGGCTGTTTGACCATTACTGGAGTTATCTGAAGTTCGGGCGACTCCACGCAACGGTCAGACGGACTGTTGCGATGCCAACTGTAGGGTGGACTGTTGGTTGGAGTTTCCTGAAGTTTGGGCGACTCCGATCAATGGTCAACCCGACCATTGGCTATATACTCCCCGTTCTCTTTTTCCCTTCCCCTCACATTTTCACTTTACCTTTTTCACTTATTTTCTTCCCCGCTCAACACTCCTCATCTCTCTTATTCAATCTTTGCCTATCAACATATTTTTGATCAGCAAATCGTGTTGTCATCAGTTGCACTTCACTTTTTATCGTTCAAGGTACGTAAATTAAATATTTTATAAATTATTTTATCAAATGTGGAGATGCCTGTGGAGCCTCCACCAATGATACACTCATTCTTGGAGCATATATGCTGTGTTCATCGTGCTGCTCACCTTGACCAGGCTTGCATACTTAAGTCTGTGATGGATCTTCACATGCTAAGGGACTGGCTTGTCACATGTCCTCGTCTCATTCATTCATTACAGCAAGTTGGTCTTAGATCCTTAAGATTCATAAGTTTTAGTCGGCTAGATCATTATTTGATTATAGTGGTCGAGCGATGGTCGACAGAGACCAACACTTATCGCCTGCCTGTTGGAGAGATGATTGTCATATTACTGGATGTAGCGTTCCTTCTAGGCATCCAGATAGACGATTTTTCTTTTATTGGTCATCCACAGGTGGGGATTTTGCACAGATGAGAGACATAGTCGGATTGCTATGATGAGTTGTTGAATAGCATTCAGATGTAAATCAGATTTATCAGAATCCACACAATGCTGTATGGACGTAGCATTTAGGATGGGCTAGAATTGGGCTTAGATATACATGCCACTGCATTTTTTGCTATGACAATTTTTCTAGTAGTCATACGAGGATCTTTCCGATCAGTAGTTTACGTTTTATGTCCATGTATATATCTTGTATGCGTTGAGATGTTTCTTACTTTCGCATGCATCTAGTTGCAAGATACACTTGCAGTACTTACCTATGTTGGAGGATCTTGATTTTAGGAAAGGAAAAGAGGGAGAAAGAGAGGGAGAGCTCCTCAGTCGGTGCTTTAATACAATGAGAATAAGAGAATCAAGGAAGCTGCTCTGGCCGCCCTCGTTGATTTCCTTGATCTGATCTCTTTTTTGTAATCTTCCCTCCTCTCCTCCGATCTAATCTTTTCTCTGTAATCTTCCCTCCTCCCATCTGATCTCCCTTGTGACGACTGTTCAGAGGTATTTATAGGAAGCAGATGGTGCAGCTTTATTCTGGTTTTTCAGAGAAAATGAGGTGAATAAGCTCTGGGTTCGTGCCGTTTGTTGGCCGTCGAAGGGACTACAAGCAGCAAAAGGAGGATGCTAACTTTTAATATTGGTACTACTTCTGGGGATCCGTGACAGCTGAGGCATGCGGATCCTTGATTTGTGGGCCTGGAAAAAGTGTCCTTGTACGGGAAATGGCGTGGTCGAACCAAGCTTGATTGTAACATGCACCGTTTTGTAACATCAGGGACGATGTTATCAAGGATGGTCCTGGCTCGTCGTGGACGAGGTTTGGCTGTATCCTCGTGCCCGAAGTTTGACCGAGGTCTGACATATGAGAACAAATAGACAAATTAGTTAAATAAAATGAAGGCCAAAAGCCAGCTGGGCACCACGTGTATGGCAGGGATGCAGCGCTGGAACCACGTGTTAACAACTATGAATGCTATTTGAATTTTATATTTTATTGCATCACTTTTTAATAATTATAATATTGTCAATTTCAATTACATAAAATTATTTATTCTATATGATATATATTTTGATGGCAAGTTCTGTTGTTTATATAACTGTTAACTTCAACGAATATTACTGACAAAAAATGCTTAAATTATAGAAGTAAAAAATTGAAGATAATAAAAATTTATTGTTAATGATAACTTACAAAATGTAAAAAAACAAACTATTTTGGATCATGAGTTTAGAACTCAAATAGTTTGATATTAAAATTATGTGTAAATATCCCGGTACATATTCGTACGCGGCATAACTTATTGAAGATAATAAGGACTGCAAAATGATGCTTCAGCGTGCATCTACAATATTATTATCATTATTTATTGAATATACTGTAATTGATCACGATCGGAGGTAGCAGGATTTAATTAGTAGACTGCGGAACAACAATATATTTTCATACCAGCTCAGTCTAGCTGGCCACACGAGAAGTCCATTACTGCTATCACATAAGATCTCGCAAATTCGTATATTAATACACCACAGTACACATGAACATTTGACTCAACAAAGTAACATGCTCTCAATTCTCACAAACTTATGCCCAGGCAACTCCCTCATGACATGTTGAATCCAATACCTCTAAGATCTCAGATCTGTACGACATCTACATAACCTGACTCTATCAGAGCATGTCAAGCTCATTTATGTAGAATGCTGTCATGTGATATAGAATATAAGTAGTATGCATTTTTGTCCACTTAGAACAATGACTGAATAAAAGTCTGTATATGTGGTAAAATAAAAAATATCTAAATCCAAGCAGTCGCCCTATGTACGCATCTGTCAGATGAAGCTATTTCTTTGACCTACCGATGTGGAGACTCTCCCAAGACCACATTTGAAGTAGATGAAGGCAGCTTGCAATCGTCGAGCATGCCCGCGCAACAACCAGGGAGAAATGTCTGTAATGATGGATCAATACAGCAACACCAATAGCATGATACATGGTTGGGCTGCTGTGGAAGCTGCAGAGAAGAGATGTTAGAGGAGAGCTGTTCGACGAGATATTTTAGAGAAGAGATTACTCCCTGCAGAGTCATTAGCTCGTCATGCTTGAGCTGCTTCGTGGAATCTGCTGAGAAGAGCGGTAAGAGGAGAGCTGTTCGACGAGTGGTTTTAGAGAAGAGATTACTCCCTGCAGAGTCGTTAGCTAGTCATGCTTGAGCTGATTCATGGAAGCTGTTGAGAAGAGCTGTTAGAGGAGAGCTGTTTGACGAGGGGTTTTAGAGAAGGGATTACTCCCTGCAGAGTCGTTAGCTCGTCATGGTTGAGCTGCTTCGTGGAAGCCTTGACTCTCAGTCGCCGAGGCGTCATGATCGTGAGCTGGGACCTCGAGAAGGGGATTGCCCTTAACTGCTCGTCGCCGAGCTGGCTTGACCATGAACCGGGTTACCCTTGACTCTCAGTCGCTGAGGCGTCATGATCGTGAGCTGGGACCTTGAGAAGGGGATTGCCCTTGATTGCCCATCACCAAGCTGGCTTGACCATTAGCCGGGACTTTGAGAAGGGATTTTAGAGAAGGGATCTCACGTAGTGAGGTATCGATCCTGCGTGAAGGCACCATTGTTGATGCAAAAAATGCACCATCACAGAGAGAAATGAGACGACAATTTTTACGTGGAAATCCGAGTGTCCGGGGGAAAAGCCACGACACCGTCAAGGCGATTTGAATCCACTAATCTCATCTCCTCTTACAAAGCTTGAGGGTCTCTAATGGGAGACTAAATGAGTACAAGAGAGAGAGCGGGTAGTGAAAGAGTGGCCTCCTTTGAGAGAGCCTGACCCCCTTTTTTATAGCCTGGAGAGGAGGAGATATAATAGGTATGGTCTGTCACATCTGACACATATTTCTACAAAGGACGATTAGGGAGTGGACTCCCATACTGTCTTAAATGCTGACTTGACATAGTAGTACGGAGAGTACGATCTGGTGATATCTCTTTGAGCAGCTGTTCGACTTGGGGTTGCTGTTGAGCAGCTGTTCGACTTGGGGCTGCTGTTTGAGCAACTGTTAGGCAAGGGGCTGCTGATGGCTGCTGATGAGCTGCTGTTCGACTTGGGGCTGCTGTTGAGCAGCTGTTCGGCAAGGGGCCATTGTTGAGCAGCTGTTAGGCAAGGGGCTGCTGTTGAGCAGCTGTTCGACAAGGAGTGTTAGATTCTAACAATGCATGTAGGGTATTACAAATTGATTTTATATTTTAAACAAATTTGATTTTGGCATCTAAGTTTGTAAAAGTGTTAGCAGTTTTGGTATCTTTAGTTAGAATTTTATGTTTTTTGCTAGCTTTTCTTTAATCAGTATGAATTTGTTCATATAAAAGATGACTGTACCTCTAAAATTTTAATTAAATAAAAATAAAAAATATTAATATTTTAAAGTAATATTTTTTTAAAAATAAAAGGTTGATGGTTTGAAATAATTTTAAAGTATTAATGTTAAAAATCTAATATCTTATTTAATTGAGAATAAATATAAGTATTTTTAGAACTTAGTTTTTAAGAATTGAGATCAATTTGTAACATTTTTTTTGGCCTTAAAGCTGTGATGCTATAACATCTCGTGATCTAAATGTAAATTTATTGTCCGTTTTGGTTTTAAAAAAATGCGTAATTTGAGTGCTTCTCGAGAGATTATTCATACAACACTATTTCAGCTCAATCACGCTTAATTATGAATTTTTTTTTATCATTGGTCTTACAATTTTACCTTAAAAAGTATTTCTATTGTTTGAGATCAAATTATTTACTTATACAACGTAGAATCCCCTCTTTTCGATGTGAGCAATTTATTTCTGTCCCTCTCTTACCTCTATTTATCGGCCTAGAAGTCCGTCTGGATTTGCATTTTACTTTAGTGATTTTTTTTCTATTAAAACATCATTCGGCGGTCACTCCACGCCTACATTGGCCACGGACATCACTGATGCAATTTATACTATTTTGTATTGTATCCAATTATTGTTAATAATTAAAGAATAATAATTTGTAAGGTGGCGAAATCATGATTTGCTCTTAATTTAGAATTGCATTTATCAATGACTCGTTTTAACAGTACTTATATATATATATATATATTAAATAATTTAACTGTAGTCTATATTGTTTATTATTTATCAAATGATTTTTTTTATATTATATCACAAATTTAAAATGATTATGAATTACAGAATGGATAAATATCATGTTAATGTTTATCGATTTTTTTTTATAGAAATACTTATCAAAATTTTACTTTTTAGAGAACACCCAAAAATTAATAGTTTTGTCAACTTACAAGTAAATTTTTTAATGTAAATAAAACTCAATTGTATAAAATATGTTATATTTTATATCATTCATGCAAAATTTGGATGCATTTAATTGTTTGATTAAATAATTAAAAACTAAAATTCAATTTTTTTTATTTATTCATTCGTATTTTTCGCATTTAATATACTGCATCAGCTTTATTATAAATATATATATATATCTGCTAGACGGTGCACAAATCCTAATCATTTTAATACTATGCGACTGTCCGCACAACAAAGATTATGAGACTGTAAAAAAGCGTGATCTATAGTTCAGGGATTTTGGTCGATTTTTGGCGATTTCATCTCAATGCCCGCATAATTAAGTAACAATAATACTATTATGCGTATGAAAGCCACATGCTCATTCGTGCGTACCTCGGTGCTCACGTTAGCTTATTTTTAATTTTTTGAAAAGATATACAATATTAATATAAATTATATTAAAAAAAATAAATTAAATATAATAAAAATTGCAAAAAAGAATGGTCCTTCAAAAAATTCTAATATGATGATTGACATTATACTTTATATTAAAAATTTATAATTACACAAATTTAACATTTTTATATCTATTTTTTAATTATAAAAATTAATTGAAAATATTAACACAGTATCATCATAATCTATATTTTAATTTAATTATTATTTTCAAATTAATTTTTTAAAATTTATTTTTAATACCAGAGTTATACAAATTTTGTAAAAAAAAAATTTGCTTAAACGAAGAGATTAATTTTACTCAAAGATTATCAAAACAACTGATCAAAATATTTAAAAGAAATCAAAAGTCTTGACTTAATGAGTTGAAATAATATTTTAAGATTAAATTACTGTTAAATTCCTATTATTTATCTATAATTATACTTTAATTTATATTTTTAAAATCTCGTTTAAATCCCAAAATAAAACTAAAAGAATATATAGGTTCTCAATTGCTTTATATTTTGAGTCCCTAGTTTAAATTTTAAAGACCTAAGACTTTAAAAAAAAATAATAAAAAATTTCAAAAACTATAAATCAAAATGTCATTATGTATAAACTATAAAAATCTATCTGTAATTTACTCATATTTTAATCATCATAGTAGGCAACATATTAGTCATCGACTCATTAAGTCAAGACTTTTGATTTCTTTCAAACATTTTGATCAGTTGCTTTGTTAATCTTTGAGTAACGTTAATCTCTTCGTTTAAGCAAACTTTTTTTATACAAAATTTGCATAACTCTGGTATTAAAAATAAAATTTAAAATGTTAATTTGAAGATAATAATTAAATTAAAATATAGATTATGATGATACTGTGTTAATATTTTCAATTAATTTTTATAATTAAAAAATAGATATAAAAATGTTAAATTTGTGTAATTATAAATTTTTAATATAAAGTATAATGTCAATCATCATATTAGAATTTTTTGAAGGACCATTCTTTTTTGCAATTTTTATTATATTTAATTTATTTTTTTAATATAATTTATATTAATATTGTATATCTTTTCAAAAAATTAAAAATAAGCTAACGTGAGCACCGAGGTACGCACGAATGAGCATGTGGCTTTCATACGCATAATAGTATTATTGTTGCTTAATTATGCGGGCATTGAGATGAAATCGCCAACAATCGGCCAAAATCCCTGAGCTATAGATCACGCTTTTTTACAGTCTCATAATCTTTGTTGCGCGGACAGTCGCATAGTATTAAAATGATAAGAATTTGTGCGCCGTCTAGTAGATGCGACATATATATATATATATATATTTAAATAAAGCGGATGCGGTATATCAAATGCGGAAAACACGAATGAGTAAATAATTTTTTTTTGAATTTTAGTTTTTAATCATTTAATCAAAGAATTAAATGCATCCAAATTTTGCATGAATGATTTAAAATATAACATATTTTATACAATTGAGTTTTATTTACATTAAAAATTTTACTTGTAAGTTTTATTTAATTATTATTTATACTTGAAAATTAAAATTTATTTGATGAGTTAAATAATTTTACTTAGATGATCATATTCATGCTAACTACGAATAATACAAATAATTAAAAATAATTTATTATACAATAATAACATATAATATTTAAAATATAAAAATAATAAATTATTAATTAATAAAATATTATTAATTAAAAAATAATAATCCAGTTGTCATTGCTACTTAATACATAAAAAAAATTCATATGAAATAAAAAACATAAATATACATTTTTTTTTAACCAACAAAAATATATATTTCATACTTATTAGAAGAGACGTAGTTACCTCGCAAATAAATATTTACAAACTACTGCTAAAACAGTTTGGCAAAACACAAAAATAAAAATAAAAAAACAAACATATTCTTCAGATACACAAATGCTATAACATAGTACGATAGTCCTGCACAAAATAGTTTTATGCATGTATATACAAGACAAAACTGTGTAAACACACATAACATAATATCATAAGATAATAAAAAAATCATAATTAGACTGGAGACATCATTTCTTACCCATATAACGTCGGGCAAGAATCAACCTTGCAAAACAACAAGTCAACAAATGCAACTGCAACTGTAAGTCAACTTGCTCATTTGACAATGACTGCTTTCCGTCATACGTAGATTCGCTTAAGCCTATGAAAGCCTGAAGGACATCATTTGTACTGCAAGAATGATTCCTAATATACTCTGCAAGCTAATGCTCACCTTCTTCTCTAGTGACCACCTTGAAATATAATACACCTCGATAACGATAAACTTGACGATGACAATCTTCCCATTGATTATAGGCCCCTCGTTTGCAACCTTCCAACATGAGGTAAAACACCATCTGAAAAACAAGAAACAAAATAACAAGATTGAAAAATAATATAATCTAATAGAGATATTTTCAACACAAATAAAGCATATGATTAACATGACAAGCTTATTGATGAAAATGTAAATTGTGACATACAAAAAAATAGCAAAAATTACTTACGTTGATACTATGTCATAGTTTTTCAGTGATAATTTTTCTTAATCTTCCTCCATGCCTCTTATCACCTATAAGGTTACCTGATCGTATTGATTGGTCAAATAACATTTCATTATATTCATGAGGCGACTATCGTTTCGAAAGGCTCCTCAATTACACTGAGATCCTCAATACCTTCATATATAGGACGGAATTGTAAATGATTGCACATACAACAATAATTTTAACCTATCTTAAATGAAAATTGCTTCATCTCAGTAAGAATGTGAAATTTCTTCTTAAGAATTCTAAAAGGGACAATCTGATGAACTATATTCTATGAGAATTATGCTCAATGTTTTTTTTTTTTTTTTATGGCCATGAATGCAACATTCGCTGTTAATGAACAACAGAACAAATCATGTTTTCATAGAGATCTTTATCAAAACAATCATGTTTTCCTTGTTCTCAGTTTTCCTTGTTCTCATTTACCATGTAATGTAAAAAAATGCAGTTATTTTCTTGACGCATAGTATTATGTTAGTTGATTTTTGTAACATTCAAAGAAAATGCTATTTGACTTTAGTATTTTTTATACCGTTGTTTTAGTTTTATGTTGTGGCAATGCCATGAAGATAAGTATCGGATCGCTGTTCTAGCTATCATCCGCCGAACGCATTCATTGTCTCACGGATCTGATTAGTTGAGACACTGGGATCACCATTGAAGGCCATGAACAACTTCATTGTCATCTCACAAAGTTCAATTGACTTATAGGGAAAATCGATTGTCGAATCATGCCAGCCTCTCTTCGGTGAACATCTCCAGAAGTTAAAAAACATCAATTTTCTTTCTCTAAGAAGAATTCTCACCAAATAGCCGAGCTCTTGAAAGACACTTTAAACTAACCTATTCTTTTCCTTTACAAATCCACCAATCTGTCATTGCTAGAAACAAAATTTTTTTCCCGCCGGTGGAACTTTGCAAAAACTGCTCGCCAAGCGCCGCGGACGGCATTTGCTGCCGTTCTCCCACTTATCATTCCTAGCCATCACCGGCCACAATCGACTATCACCAGCGGTTTTATCAGTGAAACCCGAAAGCTTCTATTTGTAGGTACATGCAACTGGGAAGCACGATGGAGAGGAAGAGTTAGCTGGAGAAGTCCAAGTCTGTAGTTTAGCTTGCTATCTATTATCTAATCCAGAACTTTCATGGGTCTGAAGGGTCAACTCGAGTTGGATCCAACCTAGATCTCTATCCAGCCCCAAAGAAGGTTTCCAATGAGTTTACTGCACCAAATTGACTCGGCTTGAGTTCATTGGTCCATTCTATTATTGTAGCTAGAAAAAAAAGTCAATCTCATGCTTAATCCCTTGCTACATCAATGCAACATTCTAGTAATAATAGACTATCATGCTCTAACTATGACATTAAACTTCTTTCATACATTTTTTATGATCATGTAAGTTGCAGTACTTTAGTCATTATCTCCCGAAGTATATGTCCCAGTTTAAAATTTTATTGACTTTAGCTTAAGATCAACATTTTATATTTCTGACATTTACCCTTAACAGTAGGCTGTTATTGTCACAACCCACCAACTTAATCATCTTACTCTCAATGGTAGTGAGGGTGTGACCAAAAATTCCCTTGGCAAGCAAACATCGAGTTTGACGATATCAAAATTCAGTATAAAATAAAACATCTATTACAGATCACTTATCACTCAGCAAACATCGTACACGATGATTATTACAATTTTAAAAATAGAAAAAAGGTGACAATTCAAGCCTCGGCAATCCCCTTGCCCTTATCCCTTATTTGACCAAGCGGAAGAATAACTGCCAAAAAGGCATCAGTCTTAAAATACTGAGTAGACAAAGCTCATACTAAAAGAACATTTCATCAGAACACAATATCAGTAGATTAGCTTAACAAATTCAATATCAACTTTCGATCACGATATTAGGAAACCACCGTAACATTGATTACCGTAACATCGTGTAAAAATACAAAGTTCATATCAACACCTCTCAACAGAGTTTATTGTACCACAAGTAAATTCCATAATATCATTTACGATGTTATAAAAATATGAAACCACGGACACGATGTTTGCACAAACCTCGGCCACGATACGTGCACCGTAAGTCCTCAACTGCCAAACATCGGACTGCCAAACCACAATTAGTCAAACATTATTTTCTTCATAACCTCGTGTTATTAGATATACTCATAAAATCGGTACACTTACAACATTCGTGTTTTCATGATAGTACAACTCAACACATCAGTCCCACCAAACATCAGGGACGACGATTGTCTCACCAAACATCAATTCCACAAAACATCGGGGACGATGATTGTCTTACCAAACATCAGTCCCACCAAACATCGGGGACAATTGTCTTAACCGGTTTTGATTTCTCGGTGTATTGCCTCTCTGCCCAAACTCACTGGAATAGTCCTCAGCGACTACCTATAGTACCACATATTCCAGCTCACTGTCAATACTATCCTCAGCGATAGATTGGTCTTACGACATCATCTTTGCCAATACTACCCTCAGCGGTAGACTGGACTTACAGCATCATCTTTGCCAATGCTACCCTCAGCGGTAGACTGGCCTTACAGCATCATCTTTGCCAATGCTACCCTCAGCGGTAGACTGGACTTATAACATTATTTTTGTCAATGCTACCCTCAGCGATAGACTGGACTTACAGTATTAACATCATCACTTTTTCAGTTTGGGCAAACACCTATACGACGAGAAATCGAAAACCACTTTTTCTTCCCCTTTCTTTCACAGTTCATTTTCTTTAACATAAGTCCTCTAAACTTGGCTTTCCAGTTATTCTCCGCAATGTTATCTTATTTAGTTAACAAAAAAAGTAACAGAGCAATCACGAAATTACTTCACATAAACATTCAATATAAACCAGAAAAAATATGCATACTTTTTTGTACAAGATAAAGATTCATAGCTCTATCTTTTTATATTTATATGTATGAGATTTGCCTACCTTGCGTTTGCCATTTCCAAGGTAATAAATGAATATTAGCTTGGAATCTTCCCTACTTCAAGTTCGTCCTGTCCGCTGGGATATTTCTCCAATTTTTCAAGGAATCAGAATGTTAGGAGGAGTTAATGAGAGAGAAAAGGACAGAATCAGAGAATATATATATATATATTATTCTCTTGCATGTTTTTATGCAACTCGATACTTGGCACGATTAACTCAACACTTGGCACGACTATGAGCTAGCTCACACCAACTCTTAGAACTTGTCCGCCAACTGCATACTATCCAACACCTGACTTCAGAATTAGCTATACACGTGGCATCAAAAATCACACTACATAACATCGCTCACGAAGTTATGCGTAACTCGAGGTTTCACGTTCCTCGTGCACGACGGTACGCCTTAACCCAAGATTTCACATTCATCGTTCAGGAGGTTACGACTAACTCATACATAACATTATTTACGAGGTTTCACGTTAATCATTTACGAGGTTATGCCTAACTCATATCTCCCATGTAATATCCAAACAATCATATTCATCCTAGAATTAAAATATAGAAAACAGAGATACCTGGACGTTACAATTCTTCCCCTCTTAGAAGAATTTCGCCCCCGAAATTTGTTACAAGCTCAGAAAAAAGACTTCTTCACTTGCTCCTTAGGTTCCCAGGTTGCCTCTCGCTCAATCTGATTGTTCCACAATACTTTGACCATTGGGACCACCTTATTCCTGAGGCGCTTAACATCTTTGGCTAAAATTCAGACTGGCTTCTCTTTGTAGCTCAGATTCTGAGCAACACTAATCTCTTTTGGTTCATATTTGATAATATGGGAGGGGTCAGATATATACTTTCGAAGCGAAGAAACATGAAAAATGTCATGGATTCCTTCCCCATAAGAAGGTAACACGATTCGATACGCTATAGCTCCAACCCTTTCTACAACCGGGTAAGGACCGATATATCAAGGTTTAAGCTTACCTGCTCTACCGAATCTAACAATACCTTTCATTGGACTTACTTTAAGGAAAACCATGTCTCCCTCTCTGAATTCCACATTCCTGTGTCGAATATAATAATAGCTTTTCTGTCGGCTCATAGCTGTCTGCAGCTTTTCACGAATCAACTTTATTAACTAATTGAGGGCCTAACATCGTTTGATCCCTTTTTTCATACCAGTATAGTGGTGATTGACATCTTCTTTCATATAGAGTTTCATATGGCGCCATGCTGATGCTGGCCTGAAAGCTATTATTATAAGCAAATTCTACAAGTGTAAGATAAGCTTCCCAATTTCCGTCGAAATCCAGAACAAACAATCTCAACAAGTCTTCCATTGTTCGGATAGTCCTCTCCGTTTGACCATCTGACTGGGGGTGAAAAGTTGTACTGAATTTCAGCTTTGTACCAAAAGCTTGGTGTAACTTCCTCCAAAAATGAGAAGTGAGCTTCGGAACCCGATCTGAGATAATAGAGGGTTGGTACACCATGAAGTCTCACAACATCATATATATATACTTTGGCAAGCTTATCAGCAGAATCTGTCTTCCTCACAGGTAAGAAATATGCTGTTTTGGTTAATCTATCCATGACTACCCAGATAGCATCATTTCCTCACTGCGATCTTGGCAGTCCAATAACAAAATCCATAGCTACCTTTTCCCACTTCCACAATGGAACAGATCACAGTTGAAGTAACCCAACAAGCCGTTGATGCTGGCGTTTTACCTGCTGGCATGTCAAGCATCGATTTACAGTTTCATAGACATTTTTCTTCATTGCAGGCCACCAGAACCTCTTTTTGAGATCAAAATACATCTTGTTTAAGCCTGGGTGAATAGTATAATAGGAACTATGAGCAACTTGCAATAACAGTTGCTTTAATCCGTCAACATCTAGAACAAAATCTATTACGAAACCGTAACAAGCCATCCTCATCCAATTTAAAATCTGTTTGACCTGAACCTAACTTTTCAATAATGTTCTGTAGTTGACCAATTGGTAAGATAACACTTAACATTTCATTGAGTGAATACGTCACCAAGAATAGCTTTTCAACCACATTCTTAGAAATAAAGGAAGGTGATGCTCCAGAATCAAAGAGAGCAATAACTGGTAAATCATAGATTTGAAGAGTACCTGTGATAACACCTGGGGACTCCTGAGCCTCCTGGTCGTTCAAAGCATAAATTCGTGATTGTGCGCTTTGTTCTCCAGCTTGAACCCTGAAACCTCGTCCACGACCAGTAGAGGTAGGTACTCCTCGTCCACGACCTTTGGCAGAGGCTGACGCCACCGAAGTTGGGGCCGAGACTTCACCTCCACTCGCAGTTCTTTTGGGGCAATTCCTGGCGATGTGACCAACTTCCCCACATATGAAGCACGTTCTTCCTTCAGAGAAACATCTTCCCCCATGCCTATTGCCACAAAGTTGGCACTGGGGTCTTTCAAACCTGTTGTCACCCGAGTTGCTCCTCTTTCTACTATAGTTAAATTTCTTTATCGCTGGTTTTGAAGCAGTTCCGAAAACCATACCCTTCCGCTTCTCATCAACCTCCCATTGAGCCTGGGTTGCCTGCAGGTCTTGTTCAGTTACTACCGCAGCTTCAATCAGAGCTTCATACGCCGTATGTTGCAGAGGTACTACGACCGCACGAATGAAATCACGAAGTCCCAGACGGAACAGCCTGCCACCTATCCGTCTCAGAGGTTACAAGTTGTGGAGCATATTTAGCTAAGACGTAGAACTTAGCTTCATACTCTATCACCGACATATCCCTCTGCACCAATCTGAGCAACTCACTAACCATCTTGTCCCAATACGTGGCTCTTCTGGCTCCTGCGTTCTCTGTGGCGGTGATACTGGCACTGCAAGAATCTGCATATTATACAGCTAGTCAACACAGTCGGTGAGAGCATTGAGTGCTCGAATCCGCCGCTCGTTCGCATCCAATTGCTAGCCTTGAAGAGGAATCTGTCCCCGACCACCAGAGCTACCCGCATCTTCAGGCCGATTTTGAGGTGTGGCCTGCCTTTGTTCACCGGAGTTGCTAGTCCCAGACTGGTTCCCAACCAATCTTGCGAAAAAATATTGTTAAATACAAAAACAAACATTGGCAGGGACTTTTGTGTGTGTAACCCATCCTTTTTCTACCCCAGATTCGCCTCACCATTGAACAGGTGGGGAATTTGGCTCTAAAACCACTCTGTCACAACACACCACCTTAACCATCTTACTCTCGATGGTAGTGGGGGTGTGACAAAAAATTCTCTTAGCAAGAAAACATCGAGTTTGATGAAATCAAAATTCAGCATAAAATAAAACATCTATTACAGATCACTTCTCTGCTCACTCAGCAAACATCATACACGATTATTATAATTTTAAAAATAGAAAAAATGTGACAGTTCAAGCCTCGCCAATCCCTTTGCCCTTATCCCGTGTTTGACCAAGCGGAAGAATACCTGCTGACAAGCCTCGCCAATCCACCGTAACATTGATTACCTTAACATCATGTGAAAGTACAGAGTTTATATCAACACCTCTTAACAGAGTTCATTGTACAACAAGTAAATTCCATAATATCATTTACGATGTTATAAAAATATGAAACCACGTACAAGATGCTTGCACAAACCTCGGCCACGATACGTGCACCGTCAGTCCTCAGTTGCCAAACATCGGACCGCCAAACAATAATTAGTCAAACATCATTTCTTCATAACCTCGTGTTATTAGTTATACTCATAACATCGGTATACTTACAACATTCATGTTTCTATGATAGTACCACTCAACACATCAGTTCCACCAAACATCAGGGACAATGATTGTCTCACCAAACATCAATCCCACCAAACATCGAGGATGATTGTCTTACCAAACATCAGTCCCACCAAATATTAGGGACGATGATTGTCTTAACCGGTTCTGATTTCTCGATGTATTGTCTCTCTGCCCAAACTCATTAGAATGGTTCTTAGCAATCACCCATAGTACCACATATTCCAGCTTACTGCCAATACTATCCTCAGCGATAGACTGTTTTTACGTCATCATCTTTGCCAATGCTACCCTCAATGGTAGACTGGACTTACAACATCATCTTTGCCAATGCTACCCTCAGCGATAGACTGGACTTACAACATCATTTTTGTCAATGCTACCCTCAGCGGTAGACTGGACTTACAGCATCATCTTTGTCAATGCTACCCTCAGCAGTTGACTGGACCTACAGTATCAACATCATCACTTTTCCAATTTGGGCAGACACCTATACGACGAGAAATGAAAAACCACCTTTTCTTCCCCTTTCTTTCACAGTTCATTTTCTTTAACATAAGTCCTCTAAATTTGGCTTTCCAGTTATTCTCCGCAATGTTATCTTATTCAGTTAACAAGAAAGTAACAAAGCAATCACGGAATTACTTCACATAAATATTCAATATAAACTAGGAAAAACATGCATACCTTTTCGTACAAGGTAAAACATTCATAGCTCTATCTCTTTTATATTTATATGTATGATATTTGCCTACCTTGCGTCTGCCATTTCCAAGGTAATAAACAAATATTAGCTTGGAATCTCCCCTACTTCAAGTTCGTCCTATTCGCTCTGCTATTTCAGAATGTCAGGAAGAGTTAATGAGAGAAAAGACAAAATCAGAGAATATATATATTATTCTCTTACATGTTTTCATGCAACTCGACACTTGGCACGATAACTCAACACTTGGCACGACTATGAGCTCACACCAACTCTTAGAACTTGCCCACCAACTGCATACTATCCCAACACCTGACTTCATGATTACCCATACACGTGGCACCAAAAATCCACACTACATAACATCGTTCACGAGATTATGCCTAACCCAAGATTTCACGTTCCTCGTGCACGACGGTACGGCTTAACCCGAGGTTTCACGTTCATCGTTCACGAGGTTACGCCTAACTCATATACATAATATCGTTCACGAGATTTCACGTTCATCGTTCACGAGGTTATGCCTAACTCATATCTCCCAATAATGTCCAAACAGTCATATTCACCCTAAAACTAAAATATAGAAAACAGAGATACCTGAACGTTACAGTTATGCCTTTAGATAAGTTATCTCATAAAATCAATGAGTTGGTATGGAAATACATAAAGGTCAAAAGTGGGTAAATCTTAAAGTTATAATTGGAAATATTGAGCTTTAGATGATAAAATCATGAAATCTTGGTAAGGTTCTTCGCCCTCATCCACATCATGCCATTTATTATTTTGTTCTTTTTCGATAATACATCATGCCATTTGTTTAGTTAATTTCCTCTTAATCAAAAGGTTCATTCCAGAATAAGAAAGCATGTAATTAATTATAGAGGCTTGTGCTCGTAAGAAATTGTTAATTTTCAAAACATTAGAAGTCTTGAAAGTATTCCAATTTGGTTGAATTTATTTTCAATTTGTCTCAAGAGAGCTTCAAATAAATCAGATATGCCCTAAATTGTAGCTACTTTAACTTTCTTATGAATGTCTTCATTTCTTGTCTTATCTTTTCATGTATATTCACCTACTTATCCACCTTCACATCTTCATTTATACTACATTTATTTTTTTCATATATTTCTGTTTTGTAAGTCAGCATTCAATACCACATAACATTATAGGTCTTACTATTATCCTATAATAAGTCTAAGCGAAAATTTTCTATCATACAAAAAACTAGATGTATTCTTTCATTTAATCCATTATACTTGAATTTTACTAATAATATTATTATCTATTTTACTGTCATTTTATATACTTGATTTAAAGTATCTAAACCGTTCACTCTTTCTGATAACTTAATCATCATCACTTTTCTAATACGAGTGCTTTTATCTTAACTAAATTTGTACTCAATATATTCAATTTTAAATTTACTAAGACAAAAAACTTTGGACTCTAAGGTAATCTTCCTTAGCCAGAGTTTCGTCTCAACTCCATTTATAGTCTTAAGAAGAATATCATCTGCGAAAAAGATAGATCAAGACAATTTTGAATATGTCTAAACAAGAATTTCTTAATCAATGTAAAGAGATATGAACTTAAAAATGAACTCACATTGTGTATTATCTATAGAGCGTAAAATTCTGCAAAATGGCAAGCTCTCCAGTCTAACTACAGCAGTTCTAGATTCACATGAGTAACAAAATGAAGAGCTGAGTAGTAAATACATGACAGATTAACTATTCAAAGCAAATTAGTATCAAATGCAAAGAAAGCAAAGGAATCAAGATAGTCATGTTTGAATACTAATAACCAAATCACTCATCACATATATGATCGACTAAAAAGGGAATTTAAGTTCTACATTAGTTGCACTGATAAAGGTTTTGCACTAACCAGTTCTATGATTTGATGCCATCCAAAATGTTCGTGCTTTCTTCTTTTCCCAGAGCAATCACAACTTTCTTTAGAATGGCTTCAGTTGGTAGGTGTGAATTCTCCACAGCTTTTGAAATTGCTTGCCATCTCTCCCCATGCTTTGGCTCTGCGACAATACATCTCTTCAGAACATCTTTCTGATTATCCTCGTTTCCATGCTGAAGTTCAAATTTGTAGTATAATGCCCAGAAGTCACCAATATCAGGAGCCAAAGTAACCGCCCTATTAAACCAACTCCTAGCTTTATCCACCTTCCTATCCTGCCAGAACAGTTTTGCAACGGCGGCAATAACATGAGGATCATTGTCAGAACGCTTGAGAGCATCTGCACTTTTTGCTTTACGTTGGGGTCTCGGAACCATTTCAATAGAAGCAGCCCACAGAATCCCGCTTGCCGGGCATTCCTGAAGGGCTTTTGCCATCAATGCATCAGCTTCCTTCCTATTCCCATGCTTCAACTCTGCCCGAATAGCGGCAAGCCAGAGTTCAGGATTCTGAGGAATTTTCTTCCTGCCCATAGTGAAAACCGCACGAGCTTTGCTCAAACCATTCAATCTTTCTTCCAAGCTAGCAAGTGAAAGCCAGAGAGGAATGCAATTTGGACAATTCTTCAGACCAGTTTCATAAGCTTCTTTTGCGTGTTCCCCACAATCGATTCTGTCTTCCATTTGCCCAAGCATCAACCACAGCTTGAAATACAAAGGGAACATCTTAATTCCCTCTTCAAGTAGCCTTCTCTCCTCAGAAGTGTTTCCCAGCTCTCTCTCCACAATGGCGGACTTCATCCACACCCTCTCAGTGCCTCCTCTCTCCCTGGCTTTAGCCAGAAGCATTCTTGCTCTCTCAGGCTCATGATTCTCAAATTCAAGCTTAAATGCAGCTAACCAAATCTCCTCTGAATTGGGAATGGAAGCATAAGCTTCCTGGAGAATAGCTCTGGCTCCAGGAACATCTCCTGCAAGCCATTTCTCTTTTGCACCCATCAGCCACAGAACCTCAGCCTGAGGCCTGTAAGTAACTGCCCTCCTTAAAAGGTTATCAAGAGATTCCCTGGTCCCATGGCTCTTCTCCAACTGTGTAGCCTTAAGCCATATGCTCTTTTTCGTCAAAAATACTGAGAGAGCATGAGCGTAAATCGCACGGGCTGTTTCAATAGAGCCTCTCTTCTTGCACTCTTCGGCATCTGCAACCCATGTCCTCTTCCTATCTTCTTCCTCCACGCCAATGGCAATGGTGTTGCTGATAATGGCCTGACAAGTAACTACTGACCCAGCTCTTTCTGCAGCTTCTGCCTCCTTCATCCAAGCCTCGCGATCAATCTCCACTGCTTCCCTCTGCAATGCACGTATACCTCTCTCAATCACCCTCCTAACTGAATCGATATTACCATTGGCCTCCTCAAGCTTGGCCGCAGTTATCCAAATGGATGGCTCCTTTGGCAGCTTCTCTCTCGCCCTGTTGAGCACTTTCTTTGATTGCTCGTAAGTTTCCAGCCTAGCAAGCGCCAGCCACAGCTCCACGTGAAGCGGACAACACTCCACAGCCCTGTGGAGTAAAACCCTTGCATCTTCCTCATTAGCCAGTTCAACGACAGCTTTCCAAAGCCTCACTGAATCAGAAATGTGTTCCAAACCCTTCCGCAATACCCGGCTCTTGTTCATAATGTTCTTCTCCAATTCTGCAGCCTGTACCCATAACTTAACAGAGCTTGGATTCGCTTTCACCCCTCTGGCGATCACTGCTTTAGCTTCTTCTGGGCTCACTAAGCCTGCGAGACGACAAGCTTCCAACCAAACATCCTCACTCTTTGGACACTCGTCACACCCTTTCTGTATCAACTGCCTCGCTACCTGAGTTTTACCTGCTACCTCCTCCAACCTCGCAGCAGCTATCCATCCAGGAGGATGCTTGGGGTTTGTTTGAATCACAGATTTCAGTAACAATCTTGCCTTCTTGATATCAGAGATCTCAGCATCACTAGTGATTTTCATGCTCTTGAGATCAGTCAAATAGCCCTTTGGATCTACCACCGTCAGCCCAGACACAGAATCAGACAATCTATCAAGCTTCAATGAAAGAACCGTACCTCTACCTTCTCCCACGGCGGTGAGGTCAGTGACCGGCGTCTGCGACCAAGGCGTTTCTGTTCCTCCAGCAGCGCGGCTCTTCGGGTCTAAGGCAGTCACGTGCTCCTTCTCCTGTCTGGCCTTCTCCAAGAGAGTATCTGGCACCGGCACAAAGCTCTCGAACCTCTTCTTCTTGTTCCTAAGAGTGTAATCGCCAATCTCTGGAATGCTATCCCATTCCTGCAGGGTCACATCAACAAGTTTCCTCTTCAGATCCGCAAACTGCTCTGTGATCTTAGGATTTGATGCACGATACTTTTCAATCTCCTGCTTCAGCCTCGCCTCCCTCCTGTCCTTCCTCCTAGAATCCATCCTCTTGTCAATGCTCTCCCACACTGCATCTGCCTCTTTGTCATCCTCATCATACTCGGCTGACGCGAAAAGGCCGACGTCATTCCCCTCAAACTCGTCGAACTTCTGGTTCTCATCGTAACCCTTGTCCTCTGCCTCCTCTTCCTCCTCTTCCTCACCTCCAGGGCCTTTTCCACGGCCACGGCCAACGCCGGCAGCCGCCGCGCCGATCGCGGCGGCAGATCGATCCGGCAGGTCAGGGGCGGCACGTGCCGGACCGATATCAGAACGTGTAGTGAATCCAGTGGCACCGCGGCCGAGACCGGCGACGTAATTTGGCGGGGGCTTCGAGTTGAGAAACTCATAGCGCGGAGGCCTCACCGGTGCAGGAGCCTGCATGCCGCCGAGGAGAGGAATTCGGAGGGTCAAGGTCGAGTTCGACCGCACGGAGAGATCGGCGAGCGTCGTGGTGGATTCATCGCTAGAAACGGATGATGCGATAATACAACGGCAGAAGAGGAAGAGGCGCTGGAGGTGGACCGGCACTCCAGATTTGGCCGCGACGGCGATCTTGAGGGAGCGGACCGAAGTCGAGGTCGGATTCAATTCGAGCGCTAGGGTTTTGCGCTCGAACGTTTGGATGAATACCATGGCTGTCGGAGGCGGAAACCCTAGGCCGGTAGGGCAGAGCGCAAAGGCACACCGGAAAGAAGGAAATGGCCGCCCCCAAATACAAATTTTCCCCTTGCATTTACCGACGTATATCAGGCCTGCTAAAAATCATACTAAAATTATCCATAATTAAAATTTTAAATTTATTTTAAAAGAATTTAAAAATTTATTTTATATCTCATCTAATATAAATTCTAACATTAAACAATCACTTTATTTTACATTCAACACAATTTTCAATAAATCAATCAACTTTATTTCACATCATATATAATTTTTAATATAACAAACTTACTTTATTTCACATCATACACATTTTTTTTAAAATAGCTAAAAATTTCAATCAAATCTTCTTTTTTTTCTTATTACCAAACAGAGCCTCAGACTCCGGAGAATTGACAAACCAAGTTCGACGCTTAATATTAAAAAATTTGTGTGATATATATGTAAATAATTTTTTTTAAGTGAAAGATACCTAATTTTAATTATCCTAGAAATGAATTTTATTATCCTGAATTAATTACATTTTACTTAAAATTCAGATCCTTCTTAGTTGGTTTGATAAATTCTTTGAACAAAATTTTCATATATAAATTTTAAAAGATGATCTTAATTATATAAATAAATTAAAATTTTAGTGTCACCAAAGTAATTAAACAAATTTATCAAAATATAATATGTTCCCTAACTTTTCATTTTCTAAAAAAACATGACTTGAATGAAACAATATTATATTTATTCAATATCAAAAGAATCTAAATTCTCAACTGTCACGCTTTCAAATAATATAAATTATAATTATAATCCCAAGCATTGAAAAGCACATATATTCATATTTTTTAAGAAAGAATGAAGAATTTATTTGATTCAAATATTATATTGATGTTATGTCATGTTATTTAAAGAAAATAATTATTTATTTTAATAAAATTTATAGATAATATTCAAAAAATAAAATTATCACTCAAAAATAACATCTACATGCTATAATATTTAGATCATATGACATAACAAAATAACATTAAAGGGGCATTTGGTTTAATGTTATCTTGATGTTATGTTATGTTATTTAGAGGAAGTAATTATTTAATTTAATAATATCTATAAATAATATTCTATAAGATTATAAAATTATTAGTCAAAAATAACGTCTAGATGTCATGACATCTAAATTACATAACATAACAGCAAACCAAACGCCCCCTAAACCAAATTTCCCTTAAAATAAATAGTCATTACAAATAAACCCAAATCAAAATTGACATTTAAATTGTTCGAAGTGAACAATAGAGAATGCGAATAGTCAACAAAGCACTTGGGAATTAATTAAATCATCATTCATTCATGTAATACATGCGACTAAGTACTTGCTTGATACTGGCTATCTATAAAACCAACTAAAACCGCCAAACTAATTTTTGGTTGAGAACAATCCACACCTCGCGTACGAACTCCACTACTGGTATAGTATCATGGAACAATATTTGATCGGATACTTGACTTCAATGCAATTGTGATGTAATCAAATTTTGGTATGAAGCAATATTTTCACTTTTCTCTATTGATTTGACTTTAAAAAGATTACACAAGAATACTTCAGTTGCATTTGGTTCAATGTTATCTGTGTTATGTTATTTAAAGAAGGTAATTGCTTGGTTTAATGACATCTACAAATAATTTTCTATTAGATTATAAAATTATTAATTAAAAGATGACATCTAGATTACATAACATAACACCAAAATAACAACAAATCAAACGCCCCCTTAATCACAATTACATGACATTTTGCCCAACTTAGAAAAATTCCTTCTGCAGCTTCAATACAAGGTTTTCAGAACCGGACCGAAGATCGAACCGGTCAATCGACCGGTTCATGGTTTTATCGGTTCAACCGGTTGAACCGTGGTTCAACCAGATGACTTAATAATTACATTATAATTAAATATAAATTTTCTAAATGTGAGGTTAATTTTTAAAATATGATAAAAAATATTTTGAACAAAAATAGTACAACTAATTTAAAAAATTTACTACTACAAGAAATGTATAAAAAATTAAAAATTACAAAACAAAACGAATATAATTACTTTTCTTGTCAATTTGTCATTCAAAATACTTTGTCTCTTTTATAACAATTCGAAATAAATTCATGATAAAAAAATAATAAATTAACTAAACATTCATTATATAAAATAATTATTATTCAAAATATAGCATCAATATTAAAATATTAATGCCCAAATATTAATGTATAAAAATAAAATAAGAAGCTCAAATAATAATTTCGGTTTGTCCGGTTTGGCGGTTGGACCGGTTTTTACCGGTTCAACCCGGTTTTTACCGGTCCAACCCGGTTTTTTCTTCGGTTCTAATATTGAACCAGACCGGACCTTGGGCCGGTTCCCGGTTGAACCGATCGAACCGGCCGGTTCGGTCCGGTTCTGAAAACCCTGCTTCAATACTAAGTACAAAGGCATCTTACATTAACCATAGACCAAAGTTACAGTAACAAATAGAATGAGTAAATAAAATGTTTGCAAGTCTAACTACTATTTTGGATTCATATGGCAAGAAATAATTATTGCTTGCTTGGATTCTGCTTAATTGCAGCTGGAAACACATATGAGGCAAGGATTAAATGATTAGTGCTTTTATGACTGAATTTGAAAGAAAAATGCTCAAATACGAACAGAGTAAGATTTGAGGCTCAAATAACAACAATCTGGCAAAATGTGCAAACAGAAAAACTCGCTCTCTCTCTCGCTCTCTCTCAGTTTGAGCAAAGGACAAATAATTAAAGGGGCATTTACCTGCATGCCACACAAACTTTTTAAAATTACACCACACATTTTCTTCACAAAATTTACACTATGAATTGTGAATAAAGTACGTGGGGGTGTAATACATGAAGATTTATGTGGCATGTGAGTAATTATCCCATAAATAAAATAGAGCCTAAAATAACAAATAACGTGAAGTGGGTGCTCCATAACTTTTCAAACATTGCTGAATTCAGAAAAATGAAAGCAGTCACAAATACTTTCAGCCTTTTTTTAAAACCTGAAGAGGCCATACTTCAACATAGAACAAGTGCAATGGAAGCAACACAGATATTCCACTATAGAAATAATTGTTGCTTTGATTGTGTATAACTTGCAGTTGGAAACACAAATGAGGCAAGGACTAAAAACTATTTGTGAATTATGACTGAATTTGAAGGAAAAATGCTCGACCATATATGAACAGAGTAGATAGTTTCATCACGGGTTATAGATGTAAAGAAGACAAAGTATCCAAAAGTACAAAAGCAAACGAGCATACATGGATTGACAAGGGATTTCACAACACAATACATTTTGGGCTGCAGCAACAAATGAGAAACATAAATCGACAAATTCAAGAGTACAGATACCGACTATCAACTAGATCAAATAATTAAGTTTGAAGTTACATCCCCTGCATACAGCAAAGTTATATAACTGTAAACATAATAAAGACCATCAAAAAACAAGGACAAAATAAATAAACAAGTGCTAGGCTGCAGAGCGGGGCGTACTGAACTAAGACAAAACAGGAGGATAAAGTGAATCAAACAAACACTATTTTTGAGAAAAGTAAAGAAACACAATAGCTGAGTAATATCTATTACAGCTAGTGAAGACTAAGTGGTGGGGACAGATCAGTATCGAATTGGATGGCTAGGATGACGTCATGTGCTGAATCAAAATTCAAATTCAAATTAATTAGAGATTTCCATATTAGCTTTATTTGATTTGATTTGATTTGATTCAGAGCATATCTGGAAGATTTGGAGACTCACCACATTTAGAGCTGATTTTATTTTATTGTAATAGAATTAGTTCCATATTTGCTTTTGTTTATTTGGTATTTTATTT
>KZ451947.1:804401-821112 GCA_002786265.1 Apostasia shenzhenica | reverse complement strand
CTTTCTCTCCAACCCATTTTGTTTCCTGCAGGCACAAAATATTAATCTTTCTATGAATCATAATATCCACCAACTCCATTAGCTTGCCCGTCAGGCTGCCTATATTCCAAGTTCCTAATCTAATCCTACTGACTTGAGTTCTACTATGATGGACTAGCTTCTTTACTCGCATCCGTCCATGATGTGGGGACCCTTGCTCATTTTTCACTACACCCGGGCGCCGATGCAGCGGCCCTTGCCCATTTTTCACTGTATTCAGGCAATACAGCGCGTCGCTTCCAGGGAACGCCCTAGCTTTAACGCAATTTTTTAAAGGATTCATGTCATGATTGATTCGACAAGTTTTACGCTGGCTGTCGACTACCTAACGCAACCCTCCGCATTTCTCATCCGGGACTTGGGACCCGGCAACGGCGCGTTAAATGTTAAAAACTAAGATTAACAGATATCAATTGTGAGCCTAGGGATCAAAGAAGAGAGTGGAAGAGGGATCTCCTTGAGCGGTGGTTAAAGAAGGCGAATAGGCTGGGTATAGCCGTGTTGCTGAGGTGACGAAGTGCCAGAGAAGGGAGAGCTGCCGTCAAGGGCGTGTAGCTCAACGATGGTTGCCCAATCAAGCAGGAAGCTTGGTTTTTTTAAAAAAAAAGAGGAAAAAAAATAGAATCCCTTCTTCATCATAAATGCGGATATTTATAATAGAGATGGAGTAGATGGGGATAGGTAGATTATATGATCTTCATAAACATGGGGGTTGTGTAGCTAGGGATGGCAATGAGGGTGGTTTGGGTAAGGTTGACTAATACCCAAATCTACCTCACTATACACATAACTCAATACCTATACCCGCTCTGCCCTGAATATTATTACATAATACTCAAACCCGACCAAACCCGACCCCTGTCTTCCCCATCTCGTCCAGCCCAGTCAAGGAGGCCCCGATGCAATGAAGAAGTGCTGGAGCCACGAGGCCTCGCTGGAGGCGGAGTCTTAGAGGCACGAAGCTTGCGACGACAAAGTGTGCGGCAGTAGTGAGCGATGCGACGAGCTACCGGAAACCCTAGCCAGTGAGCGGAGCAACACAAAGAAGCCCACGGGCACGACCGCGCAAGTCATGCTATGTGTCGGGAGCCCACAGCTATAGAGTTAGGTTTTTATTTTTACAAATTATATTTTATATCAAGATCGGGTCAGGGTGGGTATGACTGAGTCATGCCCGAACACACCCCATTTCATAATAGGGTTGGGCGGGTCATGGGTAAAATTTTAGGACCAATTCTCCTCCGATTAAGGATGGATTGGGGCGGGTTAAATGAGTATGGGTATAAATTGCCTCTCATATCTATGGCATGGACAACTTTACAACCGATCTATGCCCGTAGTCATCCCACACGTTAATGTTAGCTACCTCCCTCTTAACCCATGACCTAAGTGTCGTACTGTAGGGGTATGGCCTAGGGGCCAATTGGTGGACGAGCTTCAGGTAGGGATTTAGTTTGAGACTTTTGCACGGGCAAACTGTTTAGCTATAGCTATCTGATTGGCCACACGACATTCAACTTTAGCGACCTAATTTGCCTAGACCCTTCTAACTGTCTAAGGATGTGGTTCAAAGGGTCAGTTAGCAAATTATCCCTAATGTCATCCACATTTAGGTCGAGCTAACGTGGCACATTTTGTCCTCAACAGTTTGGCCCCCTTCCCGAGGTGCCAGCGCAGGACATTTGACGTCTATAGATAGTTGGCGAGAAATATTGCCTCCGAAAAAGCAAACGATGCAGCTCCCTCAATCCTTGACCTATAAAAAGCAGTCCCCCAGAGTGGAAGAACCCATTTCTTCCCTTTGCATTAAGCTTGGAACCGAAAGGGTGTTGGGAAATATTGGCCCACGAAAAGAAGGAGGTCCTGTTCGAACTTGAAAGGAGGGACCATCAATCGCCATACCAGCAAAGTTGTCGAGTTCGGTTGATCAGCGGAGCATTGCAGCTGAACAATTGACCCGAGCGAAAGAGGTCAATTCAGCACCTCCTACTGAAGAAAGAGTTGCCATGTTATTGCCACCATGTCCCCTATGTCCTTAGAGTATGATGCCAAGTAAAGGAGTTTTTGCTCAGACTGATCCCTCCTTAAAGGGAGATGATGGGTTCTGAACTCTTGCGGAAGAGCCCAAAGTCGGAGGTGTCAACATCTGTACTATCGACTGGTTGTCCTTTGATGACGATCATCTTACCGAACAGATCAGCAATTCCTGGACTGAACTGTTTAGTCATCGAGCAGGTTGAGGTGGCCAAACCACCCGCTACTCTTTTTCGCTTGTAGGCATGATCAGGAGGAAGTCGAAAAGTGGGTTATGGACCTGGAGAGAATGCTTGTCGAGGCAAAGACGGCGGTGGAGGAGCTTGTGGAGGACGAGGTCCAGCTGGTGGCCGCGGTCGAGTTGTTGTAAGTAGAGGAGCAGCGGCTGAAAGATGCAAAGAAGGAACTTGACATTGTTCGAGTAGAGCAAGACGGTCTCAACTATTCCCTGATTTGGTTGCCACACTAGTGGCAAACCAAAACATGCATTCCCAAGGAATTTTTGCATCGTTCCTTCTCTCTTCTGTTTTGTAGTCGAAAAGGCATCATACGACTTGTAATGCTTTTGAAATGTAAATGAATTTTGTTTTCCAAACTTTTTCTAAGTGTTTGGTTTGTTTAGCAGTGTAAACCATGGTAGCAAATTGTTCCATTGTGTCACGAACTTAGAAACTTATCATAATTTTTTAGAAGAAACAAAGGAATTTGATTATTTAATGCTAGGAATAATTAAAACATAAGAGTGTAATTGGAGTGATCAAGGTTAAAGGGACACAAACTCTTCACGGAAACCGAGGGGTCGTGGCTGTCATGTTAGTGTGCCGGCTGATGTGACAAGGGCGATGATGGCTTCCAAACTTTTGCGTGACGCTTCAGTTCCTGTATATTGGTGGGAAGTGGCTTTGCTGCCGATTGTATAACGGGGGGAGGGGGAATCAGCGCCAAAAGGGAGGATTATCCTCTTTTGAATTCACCTCTTCTCCCTCCAGATTGGCAAGATGGTAAAGATCAAGCTTCCAAACCAGTGGCAACATTTTGCTTTGGCTATCTTTGAGGCTAGCGAACTGACGGGCAAGCAGTTCAAGGAGATTCATCAACTCTTGTATCACAAAGGAGAGGTGGTGATCATCGAAGGGCTACGATCAGATGAAGTAGAAAGGCAAGGCAAAGCCATCGTTCTTTGACCCTCGCCTAAGGATTGACCAAATCGACTGCCCCAGGTATGATAAACGCTGCTCAATTTGGCAAATTCTTCTTTAGGCAACTGGAGGAAGAGGTGGGTTTTTGTCTCCAAGGGTGCTCTTCAATGCAATACCCCTTGTGCCATCCACACTAACCGCTTTGCTATAGTATCGATAGAGCGCGGTTGGCACAAACTACGAATTTGTCACTTTTCTGCGGTCGAAGAAGAGCACAAAAGTGTACCTAGCATGCCACAACAAGTAAATCATGTGGCCAAGGTAAGTTTTTTCGCCTGAGATTGTTTGGTTGTTGCTATTGTGTTCGATTGATGCACATTGTTGTTCTTGCATGCCTGCTAGACCCTCCTCAGTGGTATAGGGAAATGGTTAAGGCCAAAAGAAAGATGTCGCACTGGAAAGGCAGCCAATCGTAGATGGTGAGGGTTGTCAAAGAATGCTCTGATTCCTTTCCTATTCATTGTAGGGGAGGTTCTTCGGTAGCAGTTTGCAGCGCAGAGGAGGAGGAGACGATATCAGAGGGTGTTGATGGGGAACTTGAGCGGTGGATGGACGAGCTGAAGTGTTTCGGAGGGTGTTGATGGAGAACTTGAGCGGTGGATGGACGAGCTGAAGCGTTTGCAAGAGGGAACTCCCGAACGGGAGGCTATTCATCCTTCCACGTCTGCTGCCGCTTCGTCAGCTGGTGCTGCCTCAGTGTCCCAAGTTCCCCTTATTCGAGAGACCCTACATCACATAAAACAAGTGAGTTGAAAATGCACCAATTTAGATGTGTGTACCTTTTGACTAATAATTGAATTGCTTGTTTTGCAGGAGCTCGACCACTTTGTCCCATCCTTGGATGTTGTGGGAGAGGTCGATGGCCATTATCCATTGTCACTTATGCGCGTCGAATGACTCAATCACCTCATCTCTACCATGAAGACGGATGTGAAGGACCGGCTCTTTGCCTGAGCTCCAAAGACAACAGGAAATATTGAAGAAGATGGAGGTCGAACTTCATCTTTAGTTGGAAGAGGCGGAGAGGGAGATCCAGGCTCTTGGTGCCAGAGCAAACTACTACTGGACAACTTTAGGTAAAGTATAGAGTACGTGTACTCAAAGGAGTTCGTTGCTCTGGGTTGGAATTGCTTCGCCTCAATGCTTCTTTGGGAGGGGAAGATGAGTCGAAGAGGGCTTCGCCCATGCCAGGGAGGCGAAGGGGACCCTGTTTAATGTCGCCTACATCAATACCATTGGGGAGGAGCTATGATAACGATTTGACGGCTTCCTTGACGACGAAGTAGACCTCTCAGAAGGGTGGACCGACGAGATCCAAAAGCCTGAGGGCATAGTCGGAAGTGAAGATAGAGGAGACGAAGAGGCTCCTTGAGGCGAACTGCGGGCTCTCCCCACTTACTCATTGAGACAGTCGAAAAGAGTGAGAAAAGTGAGTTTGTTATATACTCTCTCTCTCTCTCTTCAGCCGAAAAGGCTTTCAATGTAAACCCTTTTCTAACTTAAATGAAATGAAATGGTGTTCTTTATTTGAAATTGTTTCTAAGTCTTGTATTCTACTAACATATGTAGTGTATACTTGTGGTTCAAATAGACTAAGGAAATTCAAGAGAGCAACAGAGCCTTGCTACTATTTGAGTATGCAAGGGCAAGAAAAGAAGCTTGGGGTTGAAATCCCACTCTTATGTTCAAGTTCCAGTATATGTAAGATAAATATATCTTAAATAGGCTTAAGAGTATTTCGATTGATGAAGCGGCCTCACTGTTGCTTGTGTGTGGGCTAGGCTAGACACGAACAAGGTAGGAAAAAGAGAAGGTACTTGAAATTTTTCTAAGTCTGAATTTCGTTTAACAGTGTATGTAAGGTACTACTAATTATCGAATAGGCTTAGGAAATTTCAAGTTGAAGGGTCGATGAATAGGTCCTATAGTGCTTTGGCAAATTTGGCCTCTTTTGTACTTGAATTTTGACCCGGAGGTATCGGCTCTGTTGTAGAGATTGTTTAGGATCTTTAGCGCTAGCTAACTCTCCTAAAAACAATTGCTAATAGGAAGGGTTCTACTAAATAGCTTATTACACATAGCACCCTAGCGCCACGGGTTGATCCCGACGGTCTTTCGACAGCCACGTATTACTTATTGGGCAAGGCGCTGGACGTGAGCGTGTGACTCGGCCCACCTAGCCTCCGCCACACCTGTGACTCGGCCCACATGGCCTTCGCCACCGTGCCTCAACCCAAACTGTCCTACACACCATGCTCACCCCCAAAAGAGGTTAGGTGCTAAGGTTCCACAAGTAGGTCTTTAGTCAAAGACTGTAAAAAAGAGAATTGCTTGTTCATAAGAAAGGCAGTCCTTAGGGGCTGCATTGGTTACAGTGACGTTTGTTAGTTTCTCCTTTATAGTAATATTGAAATTTTGATGTTTAACAATATATTTAAGTTAATTTGCACTAACAAAATTGTTTAGTGCTTTTGATCATAAGTTTATTAAAATTATATCTCAATTATGATCAAATTGGATAATGAAAAACATTTATTTGTGCTAAAATTGAGATCGAATCGAGTTGAAGAGAAGTGATTAAGCATTCAAGATCAAGTGGAGCAAATTTCATATATATTATTGTATCTTTTATTTTTATTTAAGAGTAAAATTTTTGTGTGGTTGATCTTAATTATAAAAACAAGTTGGATGCAAGTTTAAGTAAGTACTTAGAATTCCATACATGTTAATTAGATAATCTTAAAATTAATTAAAAAGTTGAAATTCACCTTAATGCATTGTCTAGTAGTAGTGAGGTCAATCTGAAGGTTGACAAGCAATGCTAGCTCCAGGGTAACTCTAGGTTGGCTGGAGAGCGATCTGCAGTACTGAAGTCAACTTGGGGTCGACTTCAGTACTAAGGTCAACCTTCAATAGTGACCTTAAACCTGACCATTAGCCAGTTTTGAATCTCCAATAGCTAGCTGAGGTCGACCAAAGGTGGACCTCTAGGTCTTTCTACCTTTATTTTCTAGTCATTGGAGCATTCATTATATAAGAAGATGAGGGTTTTTGGGACATCTCTCTTGGTTGATTGAACATTCTAATTGCTCCTAACAACTACCTTCATTTTCCACCATCCCAAAGTGAGTAAAGCATTCAAGTGAAGATTTAATCAAGCGTTCAAGGAGATCTAGACGTGATTTGGACTCGAGCACCTAAGCTCTTCATTCACTCTTCTTCTAGCTCTCAAGATTTAATCATAAGAAAGAAGAGTAAGCCATTGTTCTCATTGTAATATTTTTCTCTTTTTTTTGCCTTCACATTGTATGTGAAGAAGGCCTCCTGGTGAGTAAGTGCCCTCACTTAAAAGTGAAGAAGGCCTCTAGTGAGTGGATAGAGGAAGATCTATATACGGGCTTCTCCGCCAAAATCAAGGAATGTGTCACGGTGAAATTTTTTCGATCAGGGTGGGGTAGATTAGGCTCATGTTTGAGCCGAAGTAAATTGAATATGACTTTTAATTACGTCTATTCACCCCCCTTAGACGTCATACTTGATCCTACAATATTTTCATGTGCTGCAACCAAAGATGCTGTCGAATTTCAGGGGAGGTTGTCACCCTAGGTAGCTTAATTTGTGTATTTAATAGACCATAAGGCCCGACACACTTGGTACATCCATTTTTGCTTGAAGGCATCAAGACTAGGCCCTAGGGACACAAGGCGAAACATGCCCAATTCGTGTTCTGTTCGGGAATCTGAATAGAGCCCTATGGTTTGTCGACTAAATCATTACGGACTATTTGGTTATCCCATTGCAATTGAGCAGGAGAGAGAAACTAAAGGCTAAATCCCATTAACGTCTGAGAAGTGTGTACAAGTCTTCAATAGAAGTGGATCTTACAGTTCGACATAAAAGTGCTAGAGCTCATTTCCACTCATGTTCGAGGTAGTAGGATGCCATCATTGTCCATGATAGGTTTTTTGGCCAATGACCTCGCAGGCAATGAAAGGACCCTCCCACTACAAGGTCATGTCTCTTGTCAAGTGTCATGTCTCTTCCTACCGCATTGCGGATTTTGAGTACAAGGTTACCCTTATGAAGCTTTTGCGGTCAAACGTGTTTGTTGTAAATTTTATGAATACTTTCCTTGTGCTCAGCTTACTTGGCCTATAGCCTCTCTGGTCCCTGCGAGTAGGGCCAGGTCCAACGTCCTTTGATCATCATTTTGTTCTGTCCATTTGTTGAAGTCCTCTAGAACCTTTCTTCCAGTGCGTCATAGGTCGTGGCCCATCCTTGGTTGCCACGTAGACGGTTGCGACTATGAAGCATGGGTACGACACGACAATACAGATACGATACGATACAAATACGCCGATACGTCAAATTTCAAAAAAGTAGCATACAGATATGTCAGAATACGATGATTAAATATAATAAAAAATAATAAATAATTACAAAAAATATATATATAAAGGCATCGTTTGGCTCGAGTTTTTTTTAGACAAGAAAAAAATATTTTATTTTTTAAGTTTAATGAGAGAGAAATTTATATAATATTAGAAATGTGTAAGGAGTAAGGTGTTTCGCCTGTTGCCATTGACGGAGTTGAGTTCAAGCTCCAAATAATGGCTGGTAGTTCGGAGACCCACTTCGTCAATTCACTTCTTGAGTGCTTCCGTGAACCTTTTATTTGACGCCTCTATCAGCCCGTTCTCGGGGGTGTCGAACAAAGGCGAATTGTTATTGATCTCATGGGTTGCACATAGTTCTACTAGATGTTTGATGGTGACGGCCGTTATGACATATGAGGTTCATGAGGACCCTGAACTTGCAAATAATCTGGCTCCAAATGAACCATTTTATATGCATGCCATTAGGATGTACCATAGGGGACACCTCTATCCACTTAGTAAAATAGTCAATTCCCATAAAGAGAAACTTTTGGTTCTGAACTACCTTCGGGAAAGGCTCGAGGAAGCCTAAGTGGAGAAGGGATAAGATGCCTGGATGGGTTGGAGCTCACCTACTAGTTGCCTAGGGATGCTGTCGTGGAACTGGCACTGAGGGCATCTCCTGAAGTATTCAATTGCATCGCCGGGCAGTTCAGGCCAGTAGTAACCTTGGTGAATTATGCGGCTAGGCTTCTTTCTCCAACCTGGGTGCTACATTCACCTTAGTGAACTTCTTCGAGGACTCGTTTTGCTTCATTCAGTTTGATGCACTTTGCCAAGGGAAGCGAGAAGCAAGTGAGGTAGAGCTGTTTTTGGCGAACTATATACATGGCTGCCTTCTTTGGATTTGTCTGGCATCACGTTGGTTCTTAGGGAGTTTTCCCTCTACTAAGTACTTAGCGATTTTTCCTATCCACTTAGGGCGGCTAGAGGAAACGCTCAGTACTTCAGGCTCTTCGTAGTAGGGAATAGGTAGATGCAGTTTGTCCTGCATGTCAGTGTGACCTCTCTTTGCCCGCCCATTAGCAATTTTGTCCTCCCTAGGGGCATGAATGATGTCGTATCTTTTGAATCGTAGAAGGGCGGCCTTGGCCTTGGCCAAGTACTTCCTTAGAATCTCCTCCTTGGTTTTGTTTGACAGCCAATTTCAAGTCATTGAAGATACTAATATGTTCGATACCTAGACCATAGTTGAAGCAGAGACCAGCTATTGGGGCTTCATACTTTGCCTAGTTGTTCGTGGTTAGGCAGGTGAGCCTAATAGCCTTGTGGAGTTTGATTCATCTTGGACTGGTGAAAAAAATGCTGACTCCCATGGACACTCGCTTTGAAGCGCCGTCGACGTAGAGAATCCAAGGTAGCTAGTCTTCAGGGAATTGTGGTTGCTCGAAAGTTGACAATTCGATGATGAAATCCACAAGTGCCCGAGCTTTCATAGTTATTCGGGGAGTAAAGTGAATGTTGAACTCAGATAGTTCAACTGCTAAGTTTTGTAGTCGTTTGGAGGATTATGGAAGTGTTCAGCAGCAGATTTGTCATCATCGTAATTTGATGCGCCTGAAAGTAGTGTCTAAGTCACCTTGCTAAAATGATTAGGGCGAAGGAAGCCTTTTCGAGGTGGGTATTGCTCTTCAATGCTTGCAATTTGTGACTAACGCAGTAGACTGGCTTATGCATCCCTTCGTCTTCTTGAATAAGGACTGCAAATACAGTCAGATCAGAAGTAAAGAGGTAAAAGTAGAGGATCTCATCTTTGACTGGAGAAGATAGCAACAGGGCGAGGAGAGATATTCCTTCAAGCCGATGAAGGCCATCTTGCATTCATCGTTCCATTAAGATCCGCCTTTCCTAATTGTCTTAGAGAAGGGTTGGCACTTTTCCCTTGACCTGGCGATGAACCTGCTGAACACTGCTCGCCCAGTAAGCTCTTGCACCTTCCGATAGTTCATTGGAGATGGCATGTCCAGGATGACTTTGATTTTTTCAAGATTCACCCAGATTCCTTGAACAAAAACAATGAACCCTAGGAACTTCCCTGAGGGCAAAGCTGGATTAAGTCTCATGTTTGCTCGAAGGGTGCAAAATGTCTCTTCGAGATCTTTGAGATGCTGTTTGAAGATGAAACTTTACCAGAATGTCATCCACATACATTTCGATATTGCACCCACGTTAATGTTTAAAGAGCTTGTCTACCATCCTTTGGTAAGCGGCATCTGCATTTTTCAGGCCAAAAGACATTACCTTATAGCAGAATGATCTTGGGTCTGTGATGAATGTTGTCTTTTTTTCATCTTCTGGGGCCATAAGGATCTGATGTTAGCCAAAGAAGGCATCGAGGAAGCTAAGCGCGAATAGCTTGCAATAGAATCTATCAACTTGTCGATCTTTGGCAAGGGGTATGAGTCCTTCAGGTAGGCTTTGTTCTAATTTGTGAAGTCCACA
The DNA here is from genome assembly GCA_002786265.1 of Apostasia shenzhenica. Lineage (NCBI taxonomy): Eukaryota > Viridiplantae > Streptophyta > Magnoliopsida > Asparagales > Orchidaceae > Apostasia > Apostasia shenzhenica. The sequence continues at coordinate 810,962 of KZ451947.1, read as the reverse complement.
TACATTCTCCACTTGATGTTTGCCTTCTTTACTACGATTATGTTTGTGAACCAATCAGGGTATTGGACTTCACGAATGAAACCGGCTGAAGTGAGCCTTGTGACTTAGTCTTTGATTGCTTTCTGTTTTTCGCCTCCAAAGTGTCTCTTAATACTTAACTTTTGCTCAGTTGTTTCTCTGCCTGTTGGAGGAGGAAGTTTGGGAGATTGAGAGAGAGTAGTGGTAGGCTGTTGTATGTCTGAAGGGGAATAATTTTGGGGATCCTTGGCCTTTGGTAGGAGATGGTTGAGTTGAAGACCCTGCATGACTGAGGTGATGAATTGCTAAAGAGGGGGAGAGCCAAATGGTGCGTATCCGTCAGGGGCGCATAGTCAAATAGCTTTCGCCTAATCAGGCCGGAAGCTTGGTTTTTCTTTTCGAAAGAGGAGAAAATGTAGAACCCCTTCTTCATCATAAATGCGAATATTTATAATGGAGATGGAGTAGATGAGAACAAGTGGATTAGATGATCCTCATTAATATGGGGGTACTACGGCATGGACACAACCCATGCTTGTAGTTAGCCCATACCTTAATGCTGGCCGCATCCCTCCAATAGCCTATAGCCTAAGTGCCGTACTATAGGGGCATGGCCTAGATACTAGCTGGCAGACAAGCTTGGGCTAGCGATCTAGTTTGAGATGTTAGTTCAAGCACACTATTCAGCTATAGCTATCCTATTTGCCACGCAACATTCGACTTTAGTGACCTAATTCGGCTGGACCCTTCTAACTATTTGAGATATCTGGTTTGAAGGGTCAGTCAGCGAATTAAACCTAATATCATCCACATGTCAGGTCAGGTTGACGTAGCGCATTTTGTCCTCAAACGTTACTATAAAGATTGCTTGTGAACAACACATTAGCATGAAAAAAGATGAATCAACTATAGCAATGTGAAACAGAATAGCTTAAAACAGATTCTTCGCTTGTTTGGCAGAAGTAAACCAAAAAAATTATCTTGTAGTATTTATGTAGGTAAATAGCAAAAATGTGTTGTTTAGTGTTAACATTATCATTTGGTTTCATATCAAATCAAATATAAATTTAGAATTATAGTATGTGATAAAAAGAGTGAATATCTACAAAAAATCCTCACATTCCAAGAATCATTCTTGGGAGATGGATGTGGTTCGCCGAGGTATGGGGCAGTATGCTGCACCTGGTTTCTCAGGAGAGGAAGCCTTGAAGGAATGTAATCCTCATCGCTGTCATAGTAGTTTCCACGAAATGGGCTAAGGGCTCGAAGAACCACGGCCAAGAAGATAGATGAAGCCTATACACAAAATCAGTAAGCCTATAATTAGAGGGTGGGTGGATGCAATTACTGATAATCGCTCCATAAATACATGTTTACATACATAAATAGTTGCTTGAATTATATCAATAGATGAAGCCAATACACAGCCTATTTAATAGAATAGGCTGCTTGAAGCATAAATAAATAATTTTGTACAGAATAATCAGATGAATAAACCGTTCTTAAAGCTTTCAATAAACCGTTCTTAAAGCTTTCAATAAACCTAAACTTGACCATTACTCTTCGTGCTCTCTAAGCTCATTCAAGCTGCACCCAACTACTCGTTCTCCAAAAAAATGAGTTGTGTTGGTTGGAGGTACCTGCGCAGACACAAACACTATTGCTATCCATTTGCACATTTCCAAGTTCGATTTGACAAAGTTCTTGAACTCATTGAATCTTCCTGTAGGATCTTCTGGGAAATCCTGATGAAACAACAAAGTCCAACATGATAAGGGATTACAGAAAATTGGGACAATAAAGCTGAATAACATACATCTTCCCAATCTCTGTTTAGAAACACATCGGCAGTAGCGGCTGCTTCCAGCAAAACTAGCAAGAACACAAACACCATGTACTGAACGAAGTATAAGGTCAACTATTTAACGTGTTGTACAACATCCGATAAAAATGAAGGGTAAATTACAAATGTACTTTGTACAATTTAACGAAACATACATTTGATCACAAATTCTTCAATATTATTAGCAAGTTGTTTAATTTTCTATAACATCACAAAAAAACCCTATCCGTTGACTCCAATTGGTAGTCCTATATCTAAAAGCTAAACCATAATAGATAGATTCCTTATTACATTAGTTAATTTAGAAAAATTATACACCCTACTGGATCAAGGCCAACTACAGGCAACAACTTCAATATTTTCAGAAACAAAATGTCTCCTATATTACTTTGTGGTATTTTAAAGGATTTTTGTAAGGCTCAGAATCGACGAAGGCGAGGAGTGGCCTACAACGACCCAGAAGAAGGCAAGGAGCAAAGACTTCTATTAAGATTTTAGGTTGACAGGGGGAAGAGCTCCTGGCAGACTTCTAGGTTGAGGGATACAAAAATGAAAGTACTACATCAAAAAAGGTAAAAGTTCCTAAGCTATATAAGTAAAAATGTGACCTTAAAAAAAATTCTGATGCCAAAAAAGTAAAGATTATTATGAAAATTCTGCAATTAAGTATGCTCAAGTGAAGAACGTATCGGGATGATTGACCACCTGAGACTCCTCATACTGCACTAGTTCCGAATCAAAGCGAACAACACCTAAACATCTAGGTCACAAGTCATTATAGAGTTCTTCTATGTAACATCGAACAATCGATGATTAAGTATCATTTTTATGATAATTCAACTTATTTAATAGAACATTGCCATTAATTCAAGAGGCTAATTTAATAGAACAATGCTATTAGTTCTAGATGCTCATTAATTCAAGAGGCTGTTTATGGTACTTTAAAGGACCAGAGGAGCTAGAATGTAGTATCAAAGAATTACGAGTTAAATATTTTTTGACATTTGGAGGGGTGCATATGTTATTCTCCCTCAATGAAATAAGGAAAAGTCCTCATTTTCTAGCCAGTTGATGTAGCTATAGTGAATAATGGATGACACTTGTGAAAATCACTTTTACAGGTCAATTATAGATAATTTCAATTCTTTTCACAAGCAAAAAACCTCCTAAGTTAGTGGTATTTAAAGGGATTTCTTATATGTAACATCGAATAATTGATGGTTAAGCATCCTATTTAATATGATAATTCAAGGCATTTGATAGTGCAATGTCATGAAGTTCCAAACACTAATTAATTCAAGAGGCAATTCATTAATTCGAAGAATCAAAAGAGCCTGAATGTAATATCAAAGAATTGAGACTTAAATGTGTCATTTTTAACATTTTAAGGGGTGCACGTGTAATTCTCCCCACAACGAAATTAGGTAGTCTTCCTTCTTACTGCTAAACCAGTTGATGTAGTTATAGAGAATAATGGATGATAATTTTGAAAATCAACTTTGCCATGCAATGTGTTCTTACAAGCCAGGCAATGCAACGATCTAGTCGTCCACGTGGCAATATGGTCAAAAAAATCAAAGTCTCGTGTGAAAGTGCTGAGCTAAGATGATCTGATCCGACCCGAACTTACAAAATCACTCAAAAAATACTCCATTCCACTAGAGTCTCCCATGGAACCAAAACTAGGCATCTTCGAGCAAATAAGTTCCTCAACGATGAAGTGCTTCCCCCAATCTTCACTTTGTGCAATTAATCCTCAAAGCAACTTTCCACATCCCCACTATCAAAAAAAAAAAAACTTTCCACATCCTAATAGAAGATTATCTTAAGCTCCCCCGCCTATCCTCGAATGACTTGGGAGAATCTCCTAGGGATTAGTCTATAATATCACTATAGAAGGATCAATTCGTCACTATTGATCACTCATCCACTGCCACGTGATCGTGGACACAAGGCAAATACCCAACTAATTGACAATGGATGGGCTAATAGCTTTTCAAAGACATCTCAACCACTCAACCAGAGAAATGATGTTACTTTTTTCTATAAATACAAGATCCCACCTCCTCAGCCAAAAAAAATTAGCTTCCTCAATGCTTTCTCAGGCCATCATCAAATAATGAGATGAAGAAAAACTATATCATCAACTTTGGCACCTTCTACTACGAAGTGATGCCCTTTCGTTTGAATAACGTACAGGCTACCTACCAAAATGCATGGTAGTGTTGACAATATCCTAGTCAAGAGCCAAATAGTAAAGCTCCATTTAGAAGATCTCCGAGAAACCTTCGACACTGTAAGGATATATAAAATAATGTTAAGCGCTCCAAAATAAGCCTTCAATGCATCTTTTGGTAAGTTCCTCCATTACCTCATATCATCTTGTGGAATCGAGGCAAACCCGAACAAAGTTTCAACTATTTTGAATATGCCCTCCCCAAAATCAATCTCAGAACTATAGTGATTGAATGGAAGAATAGCTAGCCTTACGCATTTCATTCTAAGTCGGGAAATCATTGCTTACCTTTCTAAACATGCCTACACAATAATGAGCAGTAAGATGGACGCTTGAGTGCAAAGAAGCCCTCATCACACTCAAAAAGTACTTGACCACCATGCTAGTCCTTAGCACACCAATAATGGAAGAAATTCTTTCACTTTACCGAAAGACCTATATTTTATGTCTCTCACATCCTTGCAGGCGCAGATACTAGATATCTTATTGTACAAAAGTTGGTGATGGCTTTGGTGATGGTGACGAGAAAGCTCCATCCTCATTTCCAAGCACAATCTATCGAAGAAACCATAGACCAACAATTTTGATGAATCCTCCATTCCTCGAAAGTCTCGAGTTGGTTAAATGACCTATTGAGTTAGTGAATTTAATATCACGTTCATGCCTCAGACGCAGTGGCGGAGCCACATGGTACTCAGGGGGTGCAATTGCACCCCCTGAGTTTTTTTTTTAAATTACATATCTAATTTTTTTTTATTTCAGTTCGAATTTCATATAATAAATATCATATCATAAATTGTGATAATAAGTTAAAAAAATATTAAATTAACAAATTATTTAGAACAATATCAATAATTTTAAGCATAAATGCTGGAGAGATATAATTAATAGAAATTTACAGCTTCACAAAGAACCTACTCATTAAACACACAACGGCTGAGAATTATCAATTATTAGATAATTTATATATTTAATTTTTCAATAAATTATTCAACATATAAATTATGATAAATATGACTTTAATATTAGTGAAAACTCATTCAAGATTTAAAAAAATTTATTTACGTATCTTATATTCTAAATTAAAATTATTATATATCTTTAATAAATAATCAATTTAACTTATGCATATAATGCTAAATAGAATTTTAATTCACTCAACTTATTTAAGTAGGAACTTGGACCACTTTAATCTACATGTGGAGAGTATCTCTAGTGTAAAGCGCAATTAAAATTTTTAATTTATAGAATAGAGCTATTTTATATAGTTAGGTTATTGAGGTACTGCAACGAACTCTTCTTAAACTCAAAATCTTTCATTTTAAATGAAATATAATAAGAATTTTTTTTTTTTTATTTTATATATTTAATAAGTGTTTGAAACTTATTATAATATTATTATAAATATAGTTTATTTGACCTCTCCTAGTTTGAAAGGTCTTGACTTCCGCCACTGCTTCAGACGACTAATAAACAGGACAAGCAATCATTGATTTTGTTCGTGAAACTTGATGCATTTGAGCTTCCCCCACAAGAGCAGAAGCATTGTCCATGGAACCTGCACGTTGATGGCACTTCGAGATGACAATATCTTGAAGTAGGCATTTTATTAGCTAGACCTTAGGTATTAAGTTTAAATGTTCCACCCATTTAAACTTTCTCACTAACAAACTAGATCAGGTATATGCTCATTGTTAGTGTGGGTCAATTTGTACCCGTACCCGTATTAACCCGCCCCGACCGCGCCCTAATAGGAGCGGATATGGGTACTCAATTTTACGACTGCAACACCGCGCCCGCCCCGCCCCGTTATGGAATGGGGCTTGAGTTACGAGTATGACATCATCTGACGCCGGCCTCCGCCCCGTACCCGATTTATAAACTTAAAATCTGAAAATGTTTCACTCAATGTGGTTCGTAGATGGCATAAATTCCATGAGAATGTGGTCTTGTAAAAGAAAGTGGTTTTTTGCCTCCACATGTTCACATATCTCATTCACCTGTGCCCATCTATTGTGTTCATTCTCACCCGTTGATATAAAATTATGGCAGCATAATGATAACTACTAAACAGCCAGTTAATTGATTACTAATACACCAGAAAAGTTTCCTTTTTGTAATTTTTTTTCTGATAGTTTTTTCCACGAACTGAATTGTGAGATTATCCTAAATAAAAGTTCAATTTTATATTGAAAACTCACTCACCAGAGAATTTTAAAACGAAAAAGTTTAAGAAAAGTGAACGCATTTTTGTTTAGTTAGCTAAACCAGGCGATCTTGGTTAGTCGAGTGAAACGGGGCGGGGCGGGGCGGGGCGGGGCGGAGGCGGGCGGGGCGGGGCCGGGGCGGGGCGGCGGTCGGGGTACGGGTTTATGAAAACTAGAAGCGGGGCGGGGCGAAAACGGGTAAGGGGCGGGTAATGGGTAATGAATAATATATAGCGGGCCGGGCTATCCGCGTATTT
>KZ451947.1:732476-804391 GCA_002786265.1 Apostasia shenzhenica | reverse complement strand
AAACGGGTATGGGGCGGGTATGGGTAATGAATAATATATAGCGGGGCGGGTATGGGTATTTATAAACCCGACCCAAACCCGCCCCGTTGCCATTCCTACTCATTGTCGAACTCGAGTTTGCATGTGGAGTTGGTGTGTGACAGGTCCAAATCTAAGGGGACTCAATTTTTATTGTCAACCAAGTTATGAGAAAGAATGAAGCCCATGATGACGTCTTGAAGGAATATCTTGTCAAACTCTGCAAACTCATGTAGCTTTTTGAAGAATTTAGCATAGCCCATATCTTACGAAAGGCAAATGGAAAAGCAAATCACATTGCTAGGTATGAGAATCCAGACTTTGAAGAATAATAGATTTCAACATCTCTAGCAATGCCCACCAGAAAGTCCTCTGCGCCCCACAAGAACCTTGCTGAATGAACGAGATAATCAACTACCTCAAGAACAACACTCAGTCGGCTCATCGCAAGTGAGTCAAGAAACTGAAGTTCTAGTGTACCAAATACATGTTCATAGACAAACATTTGTACCAACAAAGCTATTCACACCTCCTCACAAAATGTCTCCATCTAGAATAAGCAGTTGAAGTCATAAAGTTTCATGAAGGAGAATGTAGTGCTCATTCCAAGGGTTGAAGCCTCGTCTTCTACATCTTCTGACAAGCTAACGTTTTGCCCAATATTAAAAAACCATTAAGGTAATTATTTAGAAGTCCCCCTAGTACCACTATTATCCAATCTACAAAGCAAGCAAGCCAACTTTCTCAAACCTAGGCCATTTGTGGTATAAGGAATGGACTTTGCTGGACCAAAACTTACGATAACTTGTGGCTACAAATGGTCGCTTGTGATAGTAGACTACTTCACGAAATGAATTTAGACAATCAACACAGCCAATGACACAGAATGTTGAGATTTTATATGGGCACACATATCGATATGGGGTGCCTTTGGTTTTTATCATAAATAATGGTACTTTCTTTGCAAATAAAAAGATCAATGACTTCTACGGTAAGTATGGAATCAGTCTGCGGTATGCCTCAATTTGGCATTCATGCATGAATGAAAAAAGTTGAGGCTGTGAATAAGAAGATACTAAATACTCTGAAGAAGAGACTTGCCGGGGCCAATGGCTAATGGGCCAACTAATTATTTGGGGTCCTCTAAGTGTTAAAACACTACTCTCTCAGAGATCACCAATGAGTTGACTTTCTCTCTTTCCTACAGATCCGAGGCAGTCATACTCGTGAAGCTTGAGTTTTCCTCCCACAGGTAGAAGCACTTGCATCTTTTAATCCTAAAGCTCTACAATAATGGATGAGAAAAAACAATGAATCAAGACGTCTAGACCTAGACCTTGAACACACACGAGAAATAGACTCATTGAAGGGGCTTGAGCAAAAGCACCATATGGAACGACACTTCAACAAACAAGTCAACCCCTGGCTGGTCGTGACCACATTGATCTCATGCGCTTGAAAATATGGTTGCAAGCGTCAAGCTGGCCTTAATTAGTCGTTCACAAGTGTTATCTCACGGGAGGCAATTTAGGTGTAGCAAGTTTGAACTTAATTAGGAAGGATCTTGTATCGTAAGGTCTCTTACAGGTTCCTATGCCAACCATCTGATGGAATTAGACGATTTTCTTATAAACGGTGATGTTTTAAAGTTCTTCTACCCTTGAGAGCACTTAGACTATGAAAGTAACACCATCCTGCCTAGAACAATGAAGGATGCGAAGTAAAGCAATAGTCACACATGAAGGGGAATAAAACAATATACTCAAATGTAATTTTTCCTTATTATTACAAACATATAAATGACCTTATAATTTCACATATTTACATCCTTTTATCATACAATAACATGATAACATAGCTTGACTTAGCAATATGTATCAAGTTGAAAAACCTATTATCAATCATCTGCTTGAGAAACCTAATCAACATCATTGGCTAAAGCCCTTCAAGGAGTAAATACAAGTCAAATTTTCAAAGATTTCAGGATTCAAATGATGACATTCTTGTGGGGAACTTTCTCCGGAGATGTTTTGCGAGGCCTCCGTCGACCACTTATTAGCATTGATCAAGTCCTCCCCAGGAAGACGCCCCCAATAACTTGAAGCTTTCTCATGAGCCCTTCTTCTCTCTTACCTGTTTGTGCCAGCTTCTCTTTTAGCGCGTGCAGGTACTCACCATTGAAGCCAGATTCGCTCGGGCATAACTCTACCATTAGGTCACCTACCTTCATTGATGCATCTGTCACATCTATAGTTTTTGTAGTCCTCGTTACTCATTGAAACAGTGGAAGGCTATACACAAACTTCTCTTTGACAAACTGTCCCTTGGACAAATCCACATCTGAGGAGCTTTCCTTAGAGGTGGTTGAAAAGACTCAATCTGGATAATACTATCCAGGGAAGATGCAAACCATCCATAATTGTGCACAGTGGTAGAATTTACTAACCTTCAAAGTAGCTCAGTGAGATGGAAAAAACTAAGTTTATTCAAAGTAAAATGACTCACCTCCTATAAAGGCATAGGCTAAAGGTCCAGCAAGAGCTGTTAAGAAGGCCATGATGTCCCACTGTTCTTCCTCAAGACATCCAACTTCTTTTAATCAGGGGAACTTCCCTTCAAGACGTCCCATGTAGATGAAAGTACGGTCCTCAGTACTATGAATTCTAGGCCAAAGTCGCCATTTACCAAAAAATACCTATCCCACTAGTCTGACTGCGAGCAGCTCGCTTCCATGAAGAACCCTTTGTGCATCCAGGACTTTAGCAAGAAACAACTGGGATAATTCCTATTAATCATCCAATTGAAAGTTTCCCATAAAGACTCATGCTCTAAGCCATCCTCTTTTTCTCGAGCAGCTCAGCGAAGGCGCTAATGAATGCCATCGCAAACAATGGGATCTATGCATAAACCATCCCAAATCGATTGAAGATCTCCCAGAAAAGTTCAAAGGAATCATCAATCCGTACTAGACCGACATGATGGGAATGCAAAGGAAGACAACAGGTGGATGATCTAATCGAAACTCTGAACCATCATCCAGGAACTCAAACTGCAAGTTCCCCCTCAATGCTCTAGCTGCATCCAGATATTCTTCATCCCCAAGCAAATCCTTAAACTCCATTATAGCGACCTTGAACAAGTTGTCCATTTCGCACAATCACGACCACTTGATAGTTGAAGTGGCCAACATAGTTAGAGAACTTCCATGATTGAAAGACGAACAAATACAACAAAAAGAAGGAGATGAAGTATAATCTGCCTCTGTCTTTGCAGCCTCAAAATGAAGGAGGAACTGAAAATATGTTTTTGTTCCTTTGCACAATCATCACCATGCCTCATCAAATATTTGATCATGGGTTGAAAACAAGAATTGAACTCTAAAGAGATCTAATATCCCATTGTTCCTTAGCATTAGAATAATCAGTTGTTAACTACGACTAGTCATAACCTAGGTTTAAACCATCCTTCTAGGGAAAAGGGGATTTTAGCATCATAGAAAGCAAGGAAGAGTGGATCTAGATACTGTAAAGTACATGCAAATACATGAAAAGCATCGAAAAAGGGAAGTGACCATCACATCATTATGCTGATAACTGTGACTTTGAATTCAAATTCCTCTCCTATTAAAATTTTCTCTGAGCAAGGGCTTAATCGTGATTCAACCCAATCAATCGAGTAAGTTCCTCGGTCGCAAGGGCTAGAAACACTGATGATTCTTTTTGAATTCAGGAGATGTCCTGTTGAATTATACGTCGATCTCTCAAAAAAGTAGTTATACAAAAACAAAGGTACACAAACTTGAACATCCAAAATCCTTTTTATATTAGCCCCCTTGCATGGAAGTTACAAAATCTCTTCTTCAAACAACTCCTTCAAAGTTACAAAGCACCATAGGATATCTCTGTTTCTCTAGTGATGATCCTTCGACTCTTTGCAAGGACCGCCACAATTTGATCTTGTTCTAGGAGTTGACTTGCAACCCCTGTTATCCTGCTTCCCTGACGTTTTATCACTTGAGGGAAGAACCACATTCATCTCGAGAGAAGCGTTCTATACCTCCAAACCAGTCAACCCTCTCACAACCAGCTGTTGTAGCTAGTCAGGAGATAGAAGCCAACATTAAAAAATGACTATATTATTGCATCTATAATTGCCTGATTTTGTATTTCTTACATTGTTGCAACTGTGTTTTGGTATTGTTTCGAGATTTCCAAAAAATGAGCATTTAGAGTACAAATGGCACCCAACTCACCATTCACTTTCTCGTACTTCGCTTGAAATTCCCTCTGGCGAGCCGCCTCCACTCCTCCAACGTGATGGGCATTCAATTCCATAATCGCAATCTCTCTCGGTGTCCAAAGATCTCTTCCTGCTACTTCCTTACCTCTTCCTGCATCAGTTTCAATGATCTCTCCAAAATAATTGTCGAGCAATTCATCTCAACTATCAAGTTGTAAAACAGATCTATTTTTGGTCTCATTTTTTTTAATTCAAGTTCGGCCAACATCAACTGGATTTCATTTAGTTGAGAATCCAATATAGTCGCTTCCGATGACTCCAGAGATCCGATTCAGGAGACATCCCTTCCCAATCTGTCAGTAGATAATTGAGCTTTGGCAATTTAGTCCTAATAGTTGAGGTCACAACTTGATCGATGTTTAGTGCTACCCCATGCACCTACTCGTCTCGGTCTGTATCTTGAGGCTTTTCACCAATCGTTTCTTCCTTTTATTGCCCACGCTTACTCAGTATTGTATCCCTAGGTACATCATCATAATAAACATAGAGAAAGAGATGCTCATCTATAAGCTAGCCATGCTTTCTTCTCCCAAGAGAAGCACTTAAGAAGCCCATGTTCCCGAACCTTCCCTTCGCCACCTCCTTATACTCCCTCTGTGATCTAAAGGGTTCTTTGTAACTCACCTCCAGAGATCTTTTCTCATTAGTAAAATTTCACTTAGCTTTGCTCGTGGATATAAGAGGATTTCTCTGAAACACATATACTTGACTATGCTTTGTTCTCTTTGTATAGTTTTCCTCCTTTGACAGAGGAGAATGCAGTGAACAAGTCTCAATTGACAAAGACTCCTACATCTTATCCGAACTTGATCCCCTGAATGGATTTCTCTGCCAATAATGTGTTAGGCTGTTTAGTTACCAGAAAGCCCAACCCCCCAAACTCTACTTTTTAGGGTGAGTTGGGATTTATTTAAACCCATCCTTTTACCAGTGTGAAGGGTGAGCTAGGCTTATAATACCGCAAACAAATGTCCCAATGTGTAGTTTGAAGGCAGAAAACTTAACCAGTCTGTAGACATATGAAAAAACTCAGTAATAGCATTAAAAGTAAATTGACTGGAAGAATTTCATTTCCAACAATAGGGAAAAAGGATACACAAGAAAGGCAACACCCATTAGCAGTTTCAGCAGCAATATGGCCAAAACAAGTTATCGTGCACAATGAGACGCCTAGGCCAAGGAAAGTGTAAATAAACCTGCATATCAGTAAATAATGCTCTCCGAGTAATTCGTGACATGAATATAGATATATTAATTCAAAATTGCAATTATTTGAAATTATAAGTATTGAATATTCAAAGCCATTTTAATTTAATGAATGAAAAATAGCATTCTATAGATAAAATGGGACATAATGCATATATCAGAGCTGCAGAAGTAAAATGCAAGATGGGAATCAACATCAAAAAAAAAAATGCTAGATGGGAATATATTTGCTTTACATATAAGCAAAGGAACATTCCGTCTAATGAACAGGTATCACGCATGAACACAAAGATTGATCAAGTTAATTCTAGCTAAAGAACAACTTTAGAGCTTTAAAATTTACAAGTCAAGGTTTAATCTATCATGATGAAGTTTTTTAACTGAATCTTGAGTAAGAGATTAACAAAATGGGAAAATGAACACAAAAGCATCCAAAAATATGTTTTGCAAGAAGAAAAAAAGGATAGTGGACATTTATAAAGTTTGATAAACAGAAGAATGAATAACTGAGCACAAAAACATTAGAAAACTTCTTTTAGCAAGAAGAATATGCAGGACAGTGGAATCTTGAATATTAAGATCATCTCTACACTATACAATGCCATAATACAAAGAATATTGGACAACAGATTATTTAACTATAATGCTGATCGTAATATCTAATCAATTCAGAAAGTAATTTTTCATTCACAACATACAGTTAAATCTCTTGGTTACCTTCCATAAAAAAAATCTCTTCGTTACCAACTAAATTAAAAGTTTAAGCTAATTATAGCTTTAGCCTAGGAATAATTCTATACTTACGCACCCCGACAAAGTTAAGTAATTAACTTTGCGACGTAGATTTAATTCCATATGGGTCTTTTTTATTCAACTTTATGCTAGAAATAATGGGGTTTCGCTAGGACTCAAATTTGTTCAAAACTGAAAAACTTGCTTACATTTTACTCGAAATATCTGTAACTTTCTTGTGACTAGAAGCAAACTTGATCAAAATAAACTCAATTCAACTTATAATCAACTCCATATGTTCGTGAACAAACATATTTAGAATTTTTCAAATAATATTTAAGATATTTATTTATATATGTGTTATGATAATTAATATAAAGATATTAAAATATAAATACACATATGATACAATATACAAATGAATTTATAATATACCATCTTAATATATATAATATGCATAACGAATATTTTAATTAAAAAATACAGCATATAATTAAGAGTGATTTAACTTGAAATCGAAAAATTCAATTTCAAGTTTAGCATGACGGTCGAGCTCGACTTGGAGTTGGTCCTACTTGAGGCCTCCTACTCTAATATCATGTTAAATCCTTGATTATCAACTAACTCAAAACCTTAAACTTGTAGCTTTCGCTGAGGAATAATTTCATACTATCAACTAACATGATAATAAAGCAAGAACAAACCAACCAGCAATATTCTTGATGGACATTACCTAATGCCTTGAAATGAAAAAGATTGTCAAAATAAATAAATAAAAGAAATAAAAAAACTAGAAGAACACAGATTGTTCAATAAAATATACATGGCTAAAGATTCAGCGTCCCTTAAATAGATTTCTACAAATATAGGGCATTTGTCCAGCATAAGAGTCCCATCATTGCAAGCTCAATATAGTTAGAAATTATTGATGAGAAACTGCGTGAACTAAATCTAATGATTAAAGAGGAAGCAAGAAACAGATAAATAACTAATACCATGACAAGTTTTACATGAAAACCCAAGGAGAAAACCATGATGCCCTATGGGAAGTTTAAAATCCACTAAGTGTTAGTTTGAATACGAGGGATAACTACGACAAGAGAAAAGAATAGTTATAGCAAAAGGGAAGAAAAAGAGAGTTTAGGCTTGACTTGCACCCCTAAGAGCCAAAGGGTCCTAAGGACAGTATGTGAGACTTCTTTAGTAATAAAAGCAGCTCTGATCCCTATTCTTGGAGAGACTAGCGATACAAACAATTTTTGTTCTCGATTTGGTGGCAAAAAACTTAAAAGAGTAAAAGACATCGACTACTTCTTGCACCGAAGACACCTAGAGCAAGTCGAAAAGCAAATCCAAATCCTAGAGTTGAAGAACAAGGCATTGAAAGAAGAGAAGAAAAATTAAAGGACGCTAACAAAACATTAGAGGATTGCATGGTTAGTCTTCAAAGAAATTACGACCCGCTTGCAATAAACAAAAGTTAACGAAGGATCCTACTTCTCAATTATGAGAACAATGAGTTGAAGATCAAAGTGGATCGACTGAAAAAGGACATTCAACAAGAGTTGTTCAAGGCCATAAACAGGCCACTCAACAGCAACAAAAAGCCTTTTGTCTAACTTGAATTTTTGAGTTTTTTATTTGTATTATTTTTTTTTAATGTAACTATATGTGATCTGAAAAAATCATATTATATTATTATTTGCATTTTTAAAATTACAACAACGACAATAATAACCAAACCTTTATCCCACTAAGTAGGGTTGGCCACATGAATTTTTTGTTTTTATTGCACTCTATCAAATGTCAAATTCTCACTTATTTCTATGTAAGGTCCCTTTTGATAATTTCCTATTATATCTTATTTAGACTTTTTTTTCTCTTTTCACATACGATTTAATAATTCAACTCTTCTTACTACATCAACCTACAATTTATATATATAAACCATCTAAGTATACTCTCTCTAAGCTTATCCTCAATTGAGGATACTCCAAACTTCTCATAAATATACTCATTTATGATTCTATACTTTCATGTATATTCACCCATTCACCTTAATATTCCCATTTATGTGACATTTATTTATATATTTCTGCTTTGTAGACTAGTATCAACACCATATAATATCATTATTTTACTTCTGTTAATAACGTCAATTATTTCATAATCATTTTATATGATTAATACAAGGTATCTAAACTACTAACTTTTTCAAATAACTTTAAGGCCTCGTTTGGTTCGAGCTTTTGTTTTAGACATGAAAAAAAAAATATTTTATTTTTTAAGTTTAATGGAATAGAAATTTATTTTACTATTAGAAAGTATGTAAAATATGAAATACTTTCAATTCTAATATTCATTTTTGTATTAAATGTGAAATAAAGTTGATTTTTATAGTTGAAATTTGTGTTGGGCAAAAAACTCCCCTCGAGCCAAACGAGGCCTAAATGTCACTAATACAAATGCTTATATATTGACTAAATTTACACTCTATATATTTAGTTATTAATCTGCTTAGATAAAAACCTTTAGAATTTAAGGCATTCTTTTATAACTCGAGTTGCCTTAGCCACATTTCTAATTTTATCAATAAGGAGAATATTATTTACAAAAAAGCATACACCATAGCACCTTTTCTTGTATGTGTCCAATTAGGACCTCCAAAATCAATGCAAAAAGATGTAAATTTAAACACAAGTAGCATTCTCTTTATACATATCTTTAATAACACTGTATTATTGTTCGCTCAATACTAAGGAAGACCACTCATGAATTATGGAAAGATCGAAAATCAAACATCTCTTACCTTTGTGTGTTTGATTGCAAATGCTGTGTTAAATAATAGTAAAAATGATTTAGGTAAATTTGATTCAAAATCAGCTAAAGTTATTTTCTTAGGGCATTCTTCAACTAGCAAAGCTTATCGTATGTATAACACGAGAATTATGTCGGTCAAAGAATTCATTCATGTTGAATTTGATGAGTCTAATGCCTACTCTCTGAAAAAATATGATGATCTTGTTGAAGGTATAAGCCTTAAGAAGCTAAGTTTAAAAGATGGAGGAACAAAGGCAAAAAATGAACTTCATCATGATGGTGCGTACACACATGGAAAGAAAGAAAGTATTAATGAATTGAACTTACTAAAAGAATGAAAATTTAAGAAAGCTCATCCACTAGAATCAATCATAGGTGATCTATCATCACAAGGAGTCTGCACTACAATTTTTTTCCAAAATAAGGTAATTCTCTCCGCCTTTTATCTCTTAAATTGAGTCAAAAACTTTTGAAGAAGCTAAAAATAATGAGTTTTGAATTCTTGTCGTAGAAGAATTAAAATAATTCTCTAAAAATGATGTTTGGAAACTTGTACAACATCCCAAGGATCATTCCATAATTGATATAAAATGGGTTTTCCAAAATAAACTTGATGATTCAAATATTATTGTTCGTAATAAAGCTCGTTTGGTTGCCAAGAGATTAACTCAAATCAAAGGGATCAATTTTGAGGAAACCTTTATACTTGTTGCTCTGTTGGAAGCTATTGGCCTTTTACTTTCATTTGCTTGTTACAGAGATTTTCAATTATTTCAAATGAATGTCAAAAATATATTTTTCAACGGATTTATTAACGAAAAGGTTTATGTTGAGCAACCACCAAATTTTATCAATTCTCATTTTCTGAATCATGTATTTAAACTAAAAAAAGCTCTATACGGCTTGAAATAAGCACCTTGTGCTTGATATGAGAAATTAAACAAATTTCTTGTAGACAATGCTTTTATCAAGGGTCACGTAAATATAACACTGTTTACAAGAAAATATGATAAATATTTTATAATAATACAAATTTACATTGATGATATTATTTTTGGTGCTACTAATAAATACTTGTGTAAAAAATTCTCAAAGTATTTGTCTAGAAAACTTGAGATGAACATAATGGGAGAACTTACGTTCTTTTTTGGATTGCAAATCAAACAACTTTAAAATGACATTTTCATTTGTCAAAATAAATACACAAGAGAGCTTCTCAAAAAATTTAGTATGAACAAATTAAAGCATACTGGTACCCCAATGAGCTCATCTACAAAGTTAGATAAAGATAAAAAAGGTAAAAATATAGATGAAAAGTTTTATCGAGGTATGGTTGGATCATTACTTAACTGCAAGTAGGCTAGATATTATCTTTAGTATTTGCATGTATGCTCATTTTCAATCATCCCTTAAAGAATCGCACTTAACTGCAGTTAAGCAGATTTTTAGATATTTAGTTGGCACACTCAATTGGTCTTTAGTATCCCAAAGGAATCACACCGAATTTAATAGAATACTCCAATGCTAACTTTGCGGGTTGCAAACTTAATTGTAAAATCACATCTGACACTTGTTAACTTTTTGGCAATGCACTTGTGTCTTGGTCTAATCGTAAGCAAAATTCTATTACTCTATCAATGACCGAAGTAGAGTATGTAACTGGTGGAAGTTGTGCATAATTACTTTGGATAAAACATCAATTACTTGACTATGGCATTAATTTAGACCACATTCCTATCAAATGCAATAATACAAGTACTATTTGTTTAACAAAGAAGCTAATTTAACACTCACAAACAACGCAAAGAGATTCGAAATCATTTTATTCACGATCATGTTGATAAGAGTGATATTACTTTGGAATGTATTTCTACTGATCTTCAGCTTACAAATATATTTACCAAACTCTTGCATAAGGAAAAATTTAATTTCATTATAAGACAAATCAGTATGCTTGATGATTTTTCTTTCTAATTATCGTATTTAGATAAGCTATGAAATTCGAGTACATTATTTGCTATTCAATTTATAATTTATATTTATTAATATAAATATCTTAAAATGTTTAAATTTATATAATCAGCTAATTTTAATTATAATATTAAAATTTTTACTCAATTTATGCTTAAATATTGTTTTCTAAATATTTCTATTGATTTTTATAGTAAAATATCATCAACAAAATGCTTCATTCTACTTCATTGCTCAACTCGTCAATTCGACAAGGCTATTCAGGCCGTTTGTTCACTAATGTTGTTGGGTAGTCATTTCTTTCGTTAGAGCTTTCTATGACTATAGGTTTTGACTTTCTTCTTCTTACATCTATCCATATAGACGTTTGTGGTCTCTTATTCTTTTCTCGAGATAACAAATATGCACATTTTTACCTCTACATAGAAATTGTATTTTACAGATTCAACAAGTGTGATGTAAGCAATAAAAAATTCAATGCACTAACAGGTCAACAATACAACTATATGTATTATGTAAGCTAATGTTATCTACTAAAAAATGCCCTTTCCTCTACAAAATACAAAAGGAAGTCAGGTTTTAGCCCAGGTTCCACATAAAACAAAGAATAAAGAACAACACCCAAACAAAAAACTAGGGAAAATGGAAATTTTAATAGAACCCCAGCAAACAAATGCCATCTGCATTCTTCTCATTGAGGACAAGCCACATCACTAAATATAATAACAATAAAATATAAACAAAGGGTATCAGATATAAATATTAGGGAAAAATCATTATACGAAGAGATATATAGAAAGGATAAGGGGGGGAGACAGAAGAAAGAGAACAAACCATGGCGGGGTGGAATCGGGGCCTGCGGCCCAGAAGCTGTTAACCTCTTTGTACCAAACCCTAAGCATCCACAGTGAATAGAGAATCATTCCCGTTCCTACCAACCCAGATACCGAATTCACGAGCTTCAATACGGATTGCGTGCAAGATTTCACAAATGTCCCCATCGCTCACCTTCCCCTCCTGAAGCTCCTAACGAAACGGCGAGAAATGAGGGAAATTTAAGAAGGGGATGCCGGAAAATACAAATCCTGGAAATGGAGAAGATAACGCTTCCCCTGGAAAAGGATGAAGAGAAATGGCGCTACCACGACGGCCATTCTCTCTCTCTCTCTCTCTCTCTCTCTCATCCCACGGTAAAATGGGTCTTTTCATCACTGATTGCTACTTTCAAACAATATATAATTCCAATATCAAAAACAAAAAACAATATATAATTCAATTATTCAAAAATCATAATATATAATTCAAATATTTTTTATGAGTATATAATTTCAATATCAAAAAAACAATATATAACTCACATATTTCATTTAAATTTTAAATATTATATATATATAACTTTTAAAAATTTAATTCAATAACATAAATTTTTTTTGATGGAGCTCCTTCTATCTTATTAATTAGGATGATAAAGAATTAAAAAAATAATAATTTATGTTTTTCATCTTCTATCAAATATATATATATATATAATTTGAAATAGATTAATTACAATATTTATTATTTTATTTTTAAAAATTGATAATATGATTAACAAAGGGTAATATATTAGCAATTTTATTGTTAAATATATCATATTAGAAATTATGATAAATAAGAAATAAGAAATATTAATGATTTCAATGATATAAATTTTTAAATTTAAAAAACCAATATATAAATAATACTTAACATTTTGGTGAGTGCTGCGCTGTAAATTATAATTTTGAAAAATAATATATTAATAAAAAGTAATTGCAATTTATATGCATACTATCATATTTACAGTTAAAAAATAATAATATCTACACATTTAAAACAACTTATAAAATATAATTTTACTTATTTTATTGTACTGAAAATATTAACCATGATTACCCATTTACTTATTTATATATAATTAAAAGTTGTTTTATTAATATTTGACATTTAATTTTTTTTTATATTTAGGAGATTCAAATATACCATTTCTTTTATATGTCTTATTTATGAATCATGAATAATCAATTTAGATATATTTCAACATCTGTGGAAATATTTTCAGTACAATAATTCATGCATGAATGTGCATTATCCATGATTCATATATCAAGTTATCAACAAGTTATATCAATAATTCAAGAGAGAGAAATTTTGATTATAATTTACACATTTTTTTTATAAATAAATTATTGTCAATTATTTAATTATAGATACATGCTATATTCGGAGAAATTATATTACAACAATAGAAAAATATGCAATTAATGCATTTTATTCTACATATAGCATATGTACTAAAAATGTTAAGGATCATAGAAAAAAAAATATTTCACAGCAAGATTCAACTTATGCCAGTGTAGATTATAATTTTATCATGGAATAATTACATTCAGATCTCTGAGTTTAACGTTTAATAACACACAGGTCTATATTTTTAAAATTATAATATCGAGATTTCTGAATTTTAATAAATTATCAAATAAAATTTTTTAAAATTATCATTTTACTCCTTCGCCTCTCTCTCTCTCTTCCCAATCCCCGCGCGGCGTGCGAGACTGACTGGCGGACGCGCGGTCGCCAGCGGGTCGCGCAGCCTCGCATGTGTGCGGAGATCGGGAGAAGAGAGAGGCCACCTCTCTCTCCTCCCAATCTCAACACACGCGTGAGGTCGCGCACTCCGACGGCCGCGCGATGGGGCGTGCACGCCGCAAGCTCGTACGCATGCACGAGGATTGGGAGGAGAGAGAGAGGGGAGGGTAAAATGATAATTTTAAAAAATTTTAATAATATAAAAAATAAAAAAAGACCCATTTGAATTTATTAAAACTCAGGGACTCGATGTTATATTTTAAAAATGTGAACCTGTATGTTATTAAATGTTAAACTCAAAAACTTAAGTGTAATTATCCATTTTATCATTTTCATGCAATACTTATAAAAACATCTATGTTATCATAATTATAAAAGATTAATTGGAGGTTCTCATGAGATGAAAGATAAAAAAAATGATTTAAATAAAAAATATATAAAATGAAGTGAGTTGATTATATTAAAAGTTATATTTGATGAGAAATAAAGTGACTATTTAATATTAAAATTTATGTAAGATGAGATATAAAATAATTTTAAATTTTTTTAAATAAATTAAAGCTTCTTATTATGATTTTGTTTAACCATGACCAAACAGACTAAGCCTCTTAACATTTTTTATTAATTTTTATTTTTTTCAAGTAAAAATTAGCCTTGTTGACTTTCATCTGGTATTCTCCGCATATAAATTTTAATACTTAAACTAAACTATATTTCATATCATATATATTTTAAAATAAAAATTTATTTTTTTTACATTTCACATACATAAAAATAATAATTAACTTATAAAACATCACCCGAACATCATAACATAGCAACTAATCTTTCTCATAATATGCATAATTTGTAATAAAATTATTATCATACTCATTTACTTTTATTTAAACTTATTTGTAATTATTTTTTTATCTTAAAAATCTTATAGTATTTTATAATATTTAAATGAATTTATTTAAAATAATTTAATAACAATTTGTTTTCGAACATTATATTTTTGACTTCTCAATTGAAAGAGCTGGTCTCTATTTTGAAGTTACAGGTGTTTTTTATTTATATTTATTACAAATTACTATCTTAAATACTATTTCCCGCATAAGGTTCCTCATAGTATTATGTTTTTAAAGTTAATAAATATTTGATTCTTTTTTAGGCTTGTGATTTGAGGACTTTTAATTTTTTTTAAATTCCTATTTGATAATCATATAAAAATATTACGATGAATTACTGATAAGTTTTATAATTTATTTATAATTATTTTTTAATTTATTTTAGTTCAATGTTATCTCAATATTATGCTATATTATGTACAGAAAATTATTGTTTGATTTAATGATATTTATAAATATTTTTTTATAAGATTATAAAATTATTAATTAAAATATGATATTTAGATATTATGATATTTATGTTACATAACATGATAATAAAATAACAATAAATCATGTACCCTCTAAGTGAAATATTTAAAAAAAAGTGTAAATTAATATATAATTATAGGTGAAAATAGGGACTTATCAATAATTTACCCAAAATATTATTGTGATGCAATCCTAGGATCCGGGGATCACCCACGTGGAGTGGGCCCCGGTGGAAAATGAAGCAGGGCAACTGTCCAAAGGTAGTGGGCCAAATTAAATAATTAAATTGGATTAATTAATCCATTAATGGGCCGAAATAGAAAGTAAAAAGCCGAGAAACCTCTTGTCATAAAATTATATGGTGTTGACATGTGGCTCCAGCACTGCATCATAGCCATACACGTGACGCTCTTTTATCTTAAAATATCATGTATTAATCTTTGAAGCTGTATTTGACTCCCAAACATCGTGAGTGATGTTTGGAGCCTCCCAAACATCCTGCATGATCGATGTTTCCAGCGATATCGAGCATGATGTTTCTCAGCTATACCTATTGCTGTCAGCGGCTCTGGCCGCACTGTTTTCAATGTAGCATGCTTCTTCCAGACACGCAAACCAAGGGCTTGCATGCTCTAACCGCTGCAAGTTCCCATAAGGCGCGGACCCCAAGAAGACAAACTCTTCACCCATTGTTTCCAGCCCTTCCAGTGGCCGACAGCGATGGGACAACCAGCGTGGGCTCAGCATTATTTATACTTTTTTCCCTCCGGAAGACCTGGGCGGAGCTCTCCTTCCACCCATCTATAAATATCCTTGAACAAAGCTTCAAGAAGAAGGAGAAAAGGGAATGAGGACGAGTTGCACAGAGATCTTCTTCTTCTTCATTTCCTCCCTCTGTTCAGGGGCTCTTTCTGAGCTCTGGTCATGTCTGTACTTGGCCCAAGCGGCCTCCTCTTTGAGATATAGTGAAACATTTCGAGCTCGTCCCGGTGGACGTAGGGGGATTTCCTCCCTAAACCACCTTAAACTTCTATGTGTTGCTCTAGATGCTCTCTTTCTTATCTAAGCCTTAATCATCAGGCTTAGCCATCTGCGCGCCGCCGTCTCTCGGGGCTCTCTCTTTTTCTCTGTGTTTCTAGAGATCCCCTACATCCTACGCCAACATATGACATAATTTTTTTTTTTAAGTATTTACCTTTCTATTAGAAAGGAATGATGTTCATTCTTAAATTTCATTAGAAAATGAAAAGTGATTAAAATACAATGGTGAAATTATATTCAACACAGTAAGAAAGCAATTAATTGATTATGTGCTATTTTAATACTTAATCAATGTGCAATAATCAGATACTCATGAATATATGAATGAATAAAATAATTTTTAGAAAAATCACACAATTTAAATCCTATGTTACTTAATAGTCTCAAACCATCATAAAATAATTTTAAATTTACATTATATTTATTTCATGTCATATAACGTTTTCACACCTAATATATATTCCATTAAAAAAAATCAAAAATTTCACATTTAGCATAATTTTGAATATTAAAATATTTTTATTTTAAATCATCAAATTAAAATAACGTTTTTTTCTCTAAGATGCCTTCAACTTGTTATTTTAATATTATGTTCATATTATTTAAAAAAATTAATTATGTTATTTGATAATATAATTAAAAAATAGTATAAATTTATGAAATTATTATTATAAGAGGAATTAAATTTCTATCACTCAAAATTATATGATATTTAAATGTCATTATTTTACAAATAAATTACTAATTTCACCTCACCTTTTAACGCAATTTAAAATAATATTTTTTTTGAGCATCAGTGAGGCAGAAGCATAAAGATAAATGAAATTTAAAAAATGTGCTGACTTCATATAAATGAGGAATATTTTATTGGAATATTTATATGAATGAAATTTTAATTATAAAAAATTTAGTATTTTATTATCAAAAATAAAATATCATATATATCACAATAAAATCTTATAAAATCACATATTCTATACTATTTATAAATAAAATTATATTATACTTTAAATTCTGTACTTTAAAAATATAATTTATAATATAAAATATTATATCATATGCCTTAAATTACTTAAATGCTAAAACCTAAATTCTAAACATTAAATATTAAATTTTAATTCTATACTCTAATTACTATTTATTTTGTAGGTTAATTTATTAATTTACTTTAAAGTTAATCTAATGAGATAAAAGCTTCTATTATAAATTTGTGAATCACACACAGATTAATAAAATATATCAATAATTTAATTTATAATTTAAAAAAATATGTGAAATATATTATTTTACAAAATTTTAATGTGATATATATAAAATTTTATTTTTAATGATAAAATATATAATTTTTTATAATTAAGTTGTCCAATGTAAATTATTTTATTTTCAATTGATAATATTAATTAAGAGCTATCTAGCAATGTATAAATTTAGTTTGAGTGTTTCCCTATAATAATTTATGTTCCACTTAACACATTTTTGAAGTAGATTTTATTTAGTTAAAGAAGTGAGGAAAGAGTATTTATTAAAGAAAAAAAATTTAGAGAGATAATAATTATTAACACGTGGTTCCTTCATTGCATCCTAAACGTAGACATGGCGCCTGGCTGGCCTCCATTTGATTGATTGATTTGCTGACTCATCTTTGACTTTGCAGGACTTTTGACCAAGTCAAACCTCGGCCACGAGGGTTCAACCCAACCTCGTTCCCGATATCTCAGGACCACCCCTGATAACATCAAGCACAAGGTTACGGAGAAGCACCTATCACAATCAACTCCACCTAACCGCGCTTCTCCCTGTACAAGACACTTTTTCCCAGACCCACAAATCAAGGATCCGCATGCTCTAGCCATCACGAATCCCCAGTAGAAGTACCAGCATTAAAAGATATCATCCTCCTTGCACAGCTGCAGGCCTCTCCGGTGGCAGACAAACGGTGCGAACCTAGAGCCTGTCCATCACATTTTCTCCGAAAAATCAGGGTGAAGCTACGCACTCCAACATCTACAAATATCGCTGAACAGTCCACCAAAGAAAGGGAAAAAAAAAGGGGATAGAAAGAGGGATCAAAGAACAACTGGGATAGAAATTGCCTAACTTTCATTGTAGAGAGGCCCCAACTGTGGAGCTCTCCTTCTTCCTCTTTCTCTTTTCTTCTAAACAACATTGTACAAGCCTTCAAGGCTACCTTTTCTTCATTAGTGAAACTTCTTCACTGACCGACCGGTAGACGTAGGGGATTTCCTCCCTGAACCACCTTAAACCTCCGTGTGTTTCTCTGGATGCTCTGAACTGATTCTCTCCTTGAGCTTTCATTAACGGGCTCACCTCTTTGCGCGCCGCCGTCTCCCAGAACTCTCTTTCTCTTTGGTGTTTCTTGGGGCCCTCACATCCTACGTCAACAATAATATTAAGATATTGACTTTGAAAAGTATTTATGTAATAATATTTATTTTCTTTCACCAGCTTTGACTATCTTGCAATTGAATCTTGGTCTTAGCTAGGTTTTCCAAAAATCTATAGTCTCCTATAATTAATTTAAAAAAAAGTAAATAATGAGACATAAAAGTTGTAATTTTTGCAAAGAAGTTCATGCCAAAGAGGCATATTTCACTCCGGTACTTTTAATATATTAGTAACAAAATTAGCTGACTTATTATTATATCTATACACATGTGAAACTTTAAGGCTCTTAAATGAAGATAAAAAGTCGACCCCTTTCAAAATATGTGTAAAAATTTGAATTTTTTTTACCATAATAATATTAATAATAATCTTCTATTAATGTCATTACTCCCTCAGATATGAATAGATCTAAACCTTCTTCCTCATATAAAAGGAATGAATTTTGGATCAATTCTAGACATCTGTTAAGATCTCATGAAGACCATCGTGTATTCTTTTATTACATTTGAGAGAGATTTTTTTGTAATCGCCTCTAGTAAACCACTATATTTAAATCCACTGCTAATTAGCTCGACCATAAGTAATGAAGATTTCGTTCAACCATGTACATCTTATGTTTTTTTTTTTCATTGATCTATTCTTTTTCGCCTTTCTTTCTTCCTTCATAGGGCCTACACAATTAAAGGGAATCTTACTTGCAAAGAGTTCTTTGCCAAAAGAACATAATGCTAAAAAAGGTATAGATCACAATCACAGTATATAGACCACAACAAAATCATTAGTTATAAACCACCAAATAGAAAAGAATAATATATATAATGGACCAAGTCCTTAGCTGCAATTTCCTATTCAAACTTTTTAAATTTCAACTCAATTTTAGTTTTTCTTATATAAAAAATGGCACACATATATAGCTTGGTGCGCATCATGAAATAAAAGGAAAGATAAATTGCACTGGGGGACCTGAGGTTAAATGACGCTATAAATAGATTACATATTTTAAAAAACTTAAATTTGAGTACTTGAATTTGTGTTTGTGCTGTCGTTTAATCCCTTAGTTAAATATCACTTTTTTAGATAGTTCAATTCGACGATAACTGTTAAATTTGATTGTTAGTCATATTTATATACACCAAAATGCTCTTATAACGTATATTTAATGATTTCTCTGTATTTTTTTATCAATCTCAGATACAGTGCTGCCCATCAAAGATTATTCTTCTCATTTCAAGCTCTTTTTTGATCAGAGTAAGTATAATAATATATTCAATATTTTGTTAATTTAAGTATATTTTAATGTATATTATGTCTTCTATAAATTTTTTTTAAGGTGACTTTTCAAAGTATTGACTTCTCAAATAAAAATGATATATCAAAAATATAGACAATAGAAAAGAATGACACAGAACTTCAAAATGATCTCCAGGAATAATAAAAGAAAAGTCTCGAAACTCTTTAGAACAACATGGAGAATGAATAAAAAATCTGAAAGTAAAATAGTAAAAAGCCAATAAGTTTTTGGGATCAAACGGTAGTACAAATACAAACTCGGGGACTCAATTCAAAGCTTTTTAAAATATGAGACCTATTTGCAGCGCCATTCTAACCTTAGGAGCTCCTATATAATTTATCCTAAAAGTAATGTTAAAGTTTGACTTTGATTGAAATTGAAGAGCAATTCAAACAAGATTCATGTTTCACAAAATTGACAGCCACAAAATTTCTATTAAATAGATTTTAAAAAAAAAAAATCTATTAAATAGATTTTGTCAATTAATCTTCAGTCTCAATGATATCTAATATCACAATTAGATAAGTTCCAATGAGATAGACATACACTCTATATATAAAAAAAGGTTTTCTTTTTTTTATAACACCATAAAAAGGTTCATAGTAGAAAATTATATCAAAATAATTTCAAAATTAGTAAATGTTTTGAATGAATCTCAATTGAAAATAGAATCGAAACTTAATAATATAATTTTTTTAAAAAAATTAAATTTATAGGTTTTAGAAAATTTTATCTACAAATATTATCAAATCAAATAACTATCAAAATAACATTAACTAAACTCCATTTTAATTTAATTTGAAGTGAGAATCCTTCGTTAGGATTTCGAAAGATTAGGATTTCAAACTCAGAAGATCATCCTGCCTACTAATTTTCTCTGAGAAAAAGTACCAACCAATAAGGGGTGTTAATATGGATCAAAAATATAAAATTGATCGAAAATTGAATTGATTTTAGATCAAATCAAAATCGAGTTGATTTAAATGAGCCGACTAACGAGCCAAAAGTTCAGCTCGAAATCGGCTTGAATTAAAATACTTTTTATATTATAATACGTATATATAATATATGTATATAATATATATTATAAATCGAGCCGATCTCGAGTCGAGCTTACCTGGCTTGAGATCGGCTAAAAAAAATTGAGATTTGATTCATTTTCGAGCCGGCTCAAAAATAAATCGAAATAGGCTCGAAGTCGAACTCAATCGAGCTCGAGTCGATCAAAATATAATCAATCCGATTTCGAGCCAGTATTGGCTCGGCTCGAAATCGGATCGGTAACAGCTCTACCAACCAATGTGGAAAAAAAGTTGGAGATCAGAATTTACATGATGAGAAATCAAATAAATGAAAAAAAAGAGAAATTGGAAGAAAAAATCACTAAATATTTGGTTGTATAATGGGATGACAATAATATCTTTTCCTCTCTCAAGTTGTTAAAGATTCTCCCATAGTTTGTTCCCAAAAATCTTTTTTAATATCTTTGAAATAGATTTTTAATTGTCCTTTTCCCTCCTAATATCTTTTATTGCGGTTGCTTCTAACATTCGACCAACTAGGAGTTATTAGGTCTCGTTTGATTTAAATTTTTTTTTATTAAAAAAATATTTTATTTTCTAAATTTAATAAGAAAGAAATTTAATTTAGTATTAAAATATATATAAGATATGAAATAAAATTAATTATATATATTTTTTTATATTAAATGTGAAATAAAGCTACTTTTTAAGGTTAAAATTTGTGTTGGGCCAAAAAAATCGCTCGAACCAAATGAAGCCTTAAAAGTCATTAAAGTAGTTGCCATCATCTGAGTGGCCTTCATGTTAAAAGATTAATCAATTCATCATCTTAGGCCGCCTCTCTCTCTCTCCTTCCGATTTGGCGCACGCGCGCAGCCCGCGCGGCAGTGCGCATGCGCCAGATCAGGAGGAGAGAGAGATTGACAAGGGTAAAATGATAATTTTAAAAATTTTAATAATAAAAGAATTTTAAAAAGAATTCATTTGATAATTTATTAAAACTCAAGGACCCCGATATTATAATTTAAAAAACGTGGACCTGCATACATAAGCGTAGGGACCTGGGCATAATTTGCCCTATAAAAAATGTAAGTTAGAATTTATCACATGGTTAACCAAAATTTTGAATCAGTTAATCATAATTATCAATTTTTAAACATGACTTTGCTATCTCAAAATTTATTATGCAAATAATATTAAAATTTTTATAAATTATCTAAAAAAATATTATAAAAGTATTTTACATTAATTTTACCAAAAAATTTCCAAATAATATTTAACATAAATTTTACTAAAAATTATTAATTGAATATTTCATTCATATTAAAATTTAAGCCTAAAATGTATTAGAATTTACATCGAATAAAAATATTTACCATTAATTTTATAAATTAATCTAATTTTTCTCTACAGATAAAACCCTATCAGATTTCACTCAATTCCTAACTCTTTTGCATTAGAGGTTTCAAAACCAACTTTATACTCAAAACGAAGAACACTTCACAGACTCTAAGGCCTTGTTTGGCGCGAGGACCAAATCAAGACCAAAATGATACTAATTTAAAAAATAATAATAATAATAATAATAATAATAATAATAATAAATAAATTTGTTTAATCATTCTACACAAATTTCAATATAAAAAAATATTATTTTAATTCACATACTCGATAATTTTTAATAAAAATATATACTTTATTTCACATCCTAGACCAAAATACTCGATAAAAATATATACTTTGTAAAATAAAGTTAGTTTTTTTATTAAAAATTATTGAGTATGTGAAGTAAAATAATATTTTTTTATATTAAAATTTGTGTAGAATGATTAAAAAAAATTATTTATTTATTATTATTATTATTATTATTATTATTATTATTATTATTATTATTATCCTTTTTTTAGGTCTTCTATATGCCAACTCCAGCAACAACAAGGTGACCATGGAGAATGGAAAATATATTTTCTCTATTAAATTATATTTTTGTATTTGTTTATTATGGCCATGAATAAGTTTGGCTAATAGCAATGTTTATTAAGGTTTATTATAAATCATGTGACATTGTCAAATTGCATAGACATAAAATAAAGATTAATTTAGGTAATCCTTTGAATTAGCTTAACTTAATTTATGTCAACATCTAATTAATTAAAAAATTTCACCTTAGTTCATTGACATTCAAGGCAATTCATTTAAGTTTATTAGGACATAATGACATCTCTCAATGCAATTCATTTCAATATTCAATATTTATGCTACGAGTTTTTTTTCTTTTTCTTTTTAAGTAGTTACAATTCACCCTCAATTCTCTATTTTCTTCGCACTTTTAATTTTCTCAGAATTTTCGGGCAAAAATCAAGAACACTCCAAGGTGTTTCTAAACTTCTCATGTTATTACTTTTATTATTATTAATTAATTAATAATTTTAACTTTTTTAATATATTAATTTATTAAGCCTCATGTTATTAATTTTATTATTATTAATTTTTTAATATATTAATTGTTGATATTATTATTAATTAATTAAATAATTGATGAATAAATTTTAATATAATTAATTAATTACTTAATTCTTCATTAGTTAATTATTAAATAATCAATTACTAATTTTAAAATATTTGAATTTATTAAAAATAATTTTATTCATTTGTTACAAATAACTAATATAAATTTACATTTATGAATATTATTGAATAACTTAATAATTATTTTGTATTAGTTAAAATTAAATTTATTATTATTATTTTTAGAGTGTATTATTCCTTTGCATGTTTCGATCTTTTAACTAAATTACATATCAAACATATTGTGTTATAGATTCAATAACAAATTCATTTGTTTACATTACTATTTGTTTTGATAATAACTTAATATTTATATATGATGGAACTCTGAATTATGTTGATAGTTATACTAAAGTTCTGAAATTTAAATTTGGTGATACATTAGTCGATCTAAAAAATAAAATTTATCAAGCGATATATCTCGATTTAAACAATTATGATGTGAAAATATTGTGCAAATATACAAAAGAAACAAAATATATACAGTGGTATATAGAAGATGATGACGAATGCAAGATTATGTTAGAGCACGCGTCTCAAATAACTCCAACACTTTACATTGAAGTAGTACCGCTTATCGGTATTTAAGAACAAATTTATTTTGGACATACTAAAAAAAAGTATCCTAATTTCAGTTACATAAGAGATATCAAATATACATTTTTTCAATACAATTTGAAGAACTGCTATATTCTAATGCACTATAAGTTTTTTTTTTAATTAAATGTATTTTCTGGATTTCGTTATAAGTACACCTTATTATATGAATATTAAAATTATTGTGTAGTTGAGGTTATAATATTTATAATGCTTATGCTCGATCTACAAGTTATAATGTGCAAACTGATGATGCTAATAGTGAGAAAGATAATAATTATTAGTTAATGTATAATAATAATCCAACTCAATCTCAAAGAAAATAAGAATCTAGTGAGAATAATCTTAATGAAGAAGAAGACGTTCAAAAAGAGTAGGATATTGATACTCTACGTAATTATTGATACTCTACGTAATTATATTGCAGCAGATTCAATATAGGTGCAGTAGTTTGAATCAAACAATGCTTATGTTTAGTTTACTGCAAACATACAATAGTGGGATGCAAAGATCAATGATGATACTTACCTTAGAGGCTTAGATAGACATTTTAATTTTTAGAAGCTACAACATCTCTAGGTAAATGCTTCATTTTATACAAAGTGAGAGTTGCAATATTAACTGAGTAACTGGATAATCTGTAATCATGTGTAATATAAAAAAATAATATCAAATAAATAAGAAATAATATTAATTTATACACATGCTATGGATAAACCCACTCCATGCAAATGATATTTACATACAATCACCTCCAAGAGATATAGTGGTGCATGAAAGATATCTGCTCTTGGTGAGTCGCATAATTGTTCTAACCCAAAATCCAACAAGGATCACCGTCAATGCACGTTCAGATTCATTGCTCGCTTAGTAGAATTAGCTGAGCAAACTCAAATTGATATATGCCTAAGTAACATCATGTTACGAATAAATACAAAGTATAATATGTAGAATTAGCTGTGCAAACTCAAATTGATATATGCCTAAGTAACATCATGTTACGAATAAATATAAAGTATAATATTAAAATCAATTATATGCAAGCTTAAGATGCTTGATGGAAGATCATTAAAGTTTTATTTAGTGGTTGAGAAGAATCATATAAAAATTTATACAGATATTCCAAGTGCTTAAAAGAAGTTATGCTTGTGACTATTTATGATATCCAAAAATCTCAAATAAATATATTCGAACAATTATTCTAGAGTTTTGGTCCTTCTACTGAAGGATGAAAATTTTGTCAGTTAGTATTAAGTGTGAATGAGATATTTTTTCTTCGCAAATATCGTAGTATTTTATTAACTGCTATAGGCATAGACGTTAATAATATAATTTTTTTATTAGCATCTGCTGCAATGAAATCAAAAAATAATGACACTTTAGGAATGATTTTTTTACTAGAATATATAACCTTATTAAGCCAGTACGAACACGAAGCGATCTATGTATTATTAGTGATGAGCATTCTGGTTTACTACGAGGTGTAGCATTTGTCTTATCTTATACTGCCCATCGACATTGTCTTCGTCACTTGAGAGAAATTTTAAGAAAGTCTTACAGACTTTTAGTATTTAAGTAGTTGAGTCAATGTGTGATAAGATGCATAGTACCTGCAATACTAATGCATGAGATAATTTTGTCAAATATATGCAAGATTTAGCTACATTATATCCAGATGCTCAAAAGTAGCTAGAAGACAAAAGATATGAAAAATAGATACTCATTTATGATGAAGGTTTCAAATACGGGACTAGGACTATAAATACATCTGAATGATCAATGATATTCTAAAGCGTATGCGTGAATTACTCATTCAAGCACTTGCTTATGCAACGTATTGTCACACAATAGGTATGTTTCTGAAATGTCAGAAGAATGATGTTAGTTGGGAATCTGAAGCAATTTTACCTTAAGTAAAATAGCTAAATCATGTGCATTTTCCATCAGAGTAAATTTCAATGATGAGAAGTTAATAATTATATTTCTGAAAAGCAAGTAGTGACGGTCTTATACATACGTGAAGAAGGTAATCAAAAAAGAAAGAAGAGAAGTTCATCTTTCTTTTATCACCTATTCTACTAATGGCAACTATTACTACACATGTCGCATATTCTTATTTATCATCTGTCATGCCCTTACATTATTAATGCTCTTGGATTGGTATTCGTAGAATACAATATTGTGGTATTACACTACTATAATATATTCTTAGATCAATTTCACATAATTTCTAATATGCGATATTGAGTATCATTTGATGAAGCTCGTGACATTGTCGATATGTGTCAGAAGTCCCGGTCGACCACATACACGTCGTATCATAAATACGATAGAAGAGAGGAGAAGTGATACGAGTAGAACTTATAGCGTATGTCATTTAGTTGGACGTAACAAGTCTACATGTCTTCGAAATTCTAAAAAAGTGAGATAATCATATGTGATATTTTTTATGTTATAGCCCAGTAAAAATTATTCTTATATATACATTTGAAAATTACATGTTATTGATGAGATTATTTCATTTCTATGTGCAGATGATATGACACGAGGATAGGGGTACATTGGCAGACTACAGAAGATGATCTTCCCTCAACTATTCATCCTTCGTTGGTGCACCTGCGAGACATACAGTCTGTAAGAGCAAGAGTTATTCACATTAGGAGAACTTATTGGATAATCATCTTCTGATCTTGTAGTTCATACATCATAGTACAACCCAAGTAGTTCAAGTATTTATTATTATTGTAGTAATTATAAGATGTAATTTAATATTGGTCCTTCGACTTCGCTGATTGAGCAAGAGCAGGGACAAAAAGACTCTGTCGATGATGACGATGATGGTGATGCACATGTACATGCACTTCACCGACAATGACGTTGAGCTTTGGATTTGTACACACCTAAGAGTGATGCTATACCATGTAAGAAATGAAGACAGATTATATATATATATTTTTTAAATAATTAATATTTTTAATTATATTGAAAAATTTAAATTTATTCAAAAAATTTATTATTATGCAACTTGAAAATACTTATTCTATTTTATTTATATTTTACACATCTTATAATATTTTGTTATGAATTTAAAGTATATCTAACTAGAAGTATGAATGTTTAAGTTTAATGAAACATTAGGATGAAATAAATGAAAAATAAATTAAAAATGTTAAGACTAATATAGAAGATTTGCCAAAAAAGAATATGAATAAAGACAAAAAATACATATTTATATTTTCTATATAATGATGTTACATTTCAAAATTTTCAATCTACCAAAATACCATTAAGCACGAAACTTATAATTGAAAATTTTGATGAAACACACTCACTTTATTTTTAAATTTAAAAATAATATTACGCTAGAGAAAATATAACTCCATCATAAAGACTTATTATGTAGCCGATCAATAATATTATAATTTAAAAAAATAATATATCAAAGTAAGAAGTCATCTGTACAATGAGCAACTTCTAATAATAAAAAGTAACCCGTGCCTAGAAGTCGCCCGTATAACAGGCAATTTTAACTTAACAATGCGCCACTAACGAAATTAAAAATATGCTCATTTTGTTAATTTTTTAAATAATATTTAATATATTAATTAATTAATTAAAAATGTTTATTTAAAAAAAAAATCATCCAAACAATTTGAATAATTTGTTAGTGTGGACAACTGATATTGAGCATCAATTTTCAAGCTAACAATAATCATTACAATCTTAGTCAATTTGAAAGATTTGATTTCCATAAAGTAAATTTAACTGTCGAGAATGGTATGATTCAATTTAAAATCTAATTGTCTTATTTTGTCTATTTTTATGTATTGACATTTTAGATACTTGAACTACAAATTATACAGCTGGAGAGCGCACGTAAAATTAAAGACATCAATATTATATATTATTAATAAAAATTATATCCGGCCTACCTTATTAAAAAATAAAAAAATAATAATAATAATAAAAAAAAGAAAACTCTCCCAACTGGGCAACCTCGATAAACAACGGAGCCACAAAAATCCAGAATGGCGAGCCTACGTGTCAAATCGGAGACCAACCAACTCGGCTCGGGAAAGGCGGACCCTGCCGGCCTTGCCATTCGTGCACACGAGCCCAACCTTTTTCTTCATAGCATTATCAAACTGACACCCTTTTTAACCAATTCTTCATTTAATTCAACATAATACAACAAGCACAAATGGCGTACATTTTCTTAATACCAAGATTAATTCATTAATTAGTATTAATTACCTCTAATAAATAATGATAACTACCACTTCCCTAACGCCAGGCGGACGCCACCGTTATCACCCGGCCCATCCACCCGGACCCGATCCTGCCGTCCTCCTCCCTGACCGTGAACCCCGGGTTGTTCCTGATCGAGGCGAGCCGGAGCTTGACCGGCTCGGCCACGGCGGACCCGAGCTGAACCGGGTGGAACCCGGCCATTCCCATCCGCGCTCTCCACTTGCCGTACACCTCGCAGCGCTCGATCCGGTCCGAACCGTCCCGGGCGACAGAGTTAGCAGCCTTCCGGGCGAGGCCGGCCTCGACCCGGGTTCGCTCGCCGCTCTCCCGGCCGGCGGTGGCGTCCAGCGACTCCAGCAGCGAGCCGTAGTGCGCGCAGGCCTCCGAGAAGCGCACGGCGAAGGGGGCGGTGTTGCCGTTCATGTCCTGTTCCACCATCGCGACGATTAGCGGATGGAGGGCCTTGACTCGCCGGAGGAGCTCGTCGCGCGGGTTAGCCGGGGAGACGCTCTCGTCGGCGACGCGGGATAGGAGGAAGGGGAAGTTCACAGCGAGGGCCTCTCCCGACTCGCAACAGAGAGAGGAGCGGTCCAGCTCGTGGATCCGCCGGTTAACGATGCTGAACCGGAGCCCGAGCCTTAGGCGTTCTGCCATATTAGCTAGGCGGTCGCCGACGAGACTGAGGTTGCTGCTTCCGGCGCTGCCGGCGGAGGTGAAGGGGAAGCTAGGGTCGACGACGGCGGTGATCTTCACAGAAATCGGTGGGCGGGAAGGTGAGTCGTGACGTTGGCGGTCGGCGATAGAGTGGACGAGAGAGGCGAGCTGCGCGCCCTGTCCGACGTCGAAATCGAGGATGTGGATTTTGGAATGGTCTTTGGTAGCTTCCAGAATGGCGAGATTTGCCGCCATGAGGCCCAGCTTGAAGCAGGGAGAGACCTCATAAAGGATCTGAGTGGCGGCCTGGTGCTCAACGCTACAGACGTCAGTGACAGGTGTGGAGATTCCGGCTGCCGGGGGATTGATTCGGGAGATCAGGGCAGAGACCATCATCGCCGTGAGCCGCTGGTCGGGATCTCCGCGGGGATTCGCTGTTCGCTTCAGAAGGGCGATGTTGCTAGCGGCAGTTTCCATATTCCCTTCCGAGATGGCTGTGGCCGTGTCGAGAAGCATCTGCCGAGATCCCACCGGAGCTGACGAGGACGGCGAGCAGGAGGAAGAGGACGAACAGGAAGAGGACGAAGAAGACGTGGTAGGAGAAGGGGAGAGAGGGCTTTGATTCGCCGTCATCGTTGGCTGCAGCAGCGGCTGAAGCGGCGAGATGAGGCTCTTCATCGTCTCGCTCCACTCACTGCTGGAGAAGGCAGATCCAGAGACGCTGATCTCTTCATCGTCGTCATCGTCCAGAAGATGCCGCTCCAGCTCCAAAAGCCGGCTCGTCATAGTGGATTTCTTCTCCGAGTCAATCTCGACGGCAGATCTAGCCGACGGGAAAGACCAGGAGAAGGAATTAGGCATCGAAGCAGAAGAAATTGAGGAAAGAACCGAAGACGAGCTCGTGGCCGCAGAGAAATCGGCCTGCGAAAGAGGAAAGATCGGAGCAGCGAGATGCGTCTTCTGCTTCACAGAACGCAGGAAGATCGCCTGCTGAATCTGCTGCTGCCTCTCCATCTCCGTCAGCGAGCGCTTCAAGATCCCACCGGTTCCGACCACAACTCCGCCGCTAGATCGTTGCTGATACGGAAGCTGGACAGCCGATCCGCCCCGCAGATCACGGCCCGAGAGCCCGCCGGACGCCATGGACGCGGCGTCGCCGGCGACCGTGATTTCCGCTCCGGCGGCAGCTATCGCCCCTCAGAGAATCAGACAATTCACAATCCGCAGAACCTCTAATAAATGCGCACCATGATCTTCCTACAGGCTACGGCCCTTCTTTTATAGTATATTAAGTACAATAAACAAATCATACGATATGCGTATAAATAAATAAATGGAAAATTACAATGAGCCTCCTCGAATTTACCATGCTTTCATACTTAGAGGTTTCCAAATTTATTTTATTATATTTTCAAAAAATATTTTATTTGGTAATTCATATTATAAACTAGTAATTGCCTAATATATCCCTCCCGTGTCTCTCCCGTTCTGTCACTCTCATTACAATTTCATAATCTATATTTAATAATTTTGCATCTTCTGAGGGAGTTAGAAGAGAGAGATAAAAAAGGAATCGATAATAAAAAAAAATTGAGTAAAAGAGGATACAAACGTGAGAAAAGTGGTTAAAAAGATAGGAATGCAAGTGGTGAGTTTTGGCTGAGTTAGGCTGATCAAAATTCGGACTTGTCCTATTATATACTTTCCATCATACATGTTAGCCAATTACTTGCTTATGCCCTACCTTACCTCAAAAATCTTCTCACGTTACCAATACTCGCTCCACTTTGCCTTATTTGACTTTGCATTACTCAATGAAAGGTGCTAAAGGAGAAAAAAATATTTAATATATAAATTATACATAATAAAATTTTAAATTAAATAAAGATAAAATAATATTTTTAAAGAGTGATATGTATTGAACATTGTATATGAAATCATAATTTTAGAATTTTTTAAAAAAATATTCATCTTAAGTTAATAATTAAATGATTGTGATAATTATACTTATACAAAACTCATACTCAGTATCGATATGACTGATTTAATTTATCTAAATTCATATCGATTGTGTGGGTTGAATTTTGAAATTTATACTCATTTCATTTAAATATTGGGTGAGACACGATAACGTGTATAGATAGAAATTGCTACCTCAAGAAAAACAATAAAGTAATGAATTTTTTTGGAAAGATTTGAAAGAAGCACATTTACAGCCCATAAAAATTGTGGAAGAGTTGAGGCACCTCTTTGTAATTTACCCAAAAAATAAGGCCGACTGGTGCGACCTCATAGGACACTTTCCGGCGTTTCTCCTCTATATCCGCCGGCAACCAGAGGTTACCGGTTGGATACCGGCACGTGTCATTTCTCGACGTGCCCTCGGTCTTGGGTGAGTCTGAAAACCGGTAAAAAGTCGGGCGGCATGTTGGCGAGAGCCATGCACTGGAGCCCAGCATCTGTTCTCATTTCAAGCTGACTGCCTAAATTGCCCCCCAAATGTAAATTGATTTTAGCGAGGCTCGTAAATGAATATTTGATTCAATATTATTTTAATATTATGTTATATTATTTAAAAAAAATTATTTAATTTAATAATATCAAAAAATAATTTTCTATAAAATATTCAGATCAAATTCAAATCAAAGCCAACCTAATTTAAATCCAACTCGTTTACGAGCCTAATTTAGCCAGCTAGGAATAACTCCCAAATTTAAAATATTTAATAGTTTTGGAGTTTCAATATAAATTATCATTATGATTATTATTTATTAATATTATTATTACTATTTATATCATTGAGGACAACATAAGTTAAGAAGATAATTGACCACAATTTCACAAAAAAGTTTAATATTTAACTTAAATTTGATCAGATTTCAAGCTGAATTTCATAGTAATATAATTTCAATTAAAGTTTACATGTGCTAAATTAGTGTAATATAATTTAAATAAAAACAAGATGAGATTGATCGGCCCGTTGGGTTCCAGGATTAAATTTTGAATAAAAAAATTTATCTTATAAATTTAATAAAAATATTAAAAAATATATAAAATATGAAATAAAGTTAATTGTAATGTTCATATTTATATTGGATGTGAAATAAATTTAATTTTTAGAATTAAAATTTATATTAGGCTGAAAAAAATGATCCGAATCAAACGAGCTCTGTATTTAATTTAGAATTCTTTTTCAGTCAAAACCACACTAAACTATATTTCATCAATATATAGTTTATATATAGACATTGATATAAATGTATTATGCATAATTTTATAAGGACATTTATTTATACATCACATAAATCTTTATATATTATATAACATATATTTTTACAAACTTTACATTATCCGATAATTATTTTTTGTGAAGAAGATCTATAATATAAATAATAACAATAACAATCAAGCCTTAATCCTACTAAGTGGGATCAACTATATGAAAACTTTATTTTCATCGTATTTTATCAATTAATAAATTTTTATTTAAGTCTACGTAAGTAGGATCACTCCTAATAGTTTTTTGACATATTTTCTTTAGTCTTCCTCTTCCTTTTTATAAGTGAGCTAATTCAATGACTAGATTTTTTTAACTGAAATTTCAATTGACCTACAATTTATACGTCGAAATCATCTAAGTCAGCTTTCTTTAAGTTTATTCTTAACTATTTGTTTGTAAGGTTAAAATTAAATCTGGATAGAGATTTTTTTATTAAAAATTATGAATAATGTGAAATAAAGTTAATTATTATGTTGGGATATATGAAGAATGTGATATAAAGTTAGTTATTATGTTGGGATATGTGAGGGATGTGAAATAAAGTTAATTTTTAATATTAAATTTTATGTGTGATATGATATACCTGGTTAAAATTACACCAGGTTAATATTAAATTTTATGTGTGATGTGATATGCTACATTTTATTCAAAATTGGAGTTATAATGTTTATTGAGTGATTGAGCAATTCATAATTATGTACAATATAAAAAAATAGTATGGAATAAACAAAAAAATGGCATTAGTTTGCACATATACTGCGGAAAAGTCTACTCCATGCAAATAGCGTTTACATGAAATCGCATCCACGAGATATAACGGTACATGGAAGATTGGAATCTTGGTAAGCCGCATAACTATTTTAACCCAAAACTCAACGAGAACTACCGTTTCCCAAGTGATATCATGTCACAGATAAATGTAAAGTATAATATTAAAATCAATTATATGAAAGCTTGTGATGATTGAAAAAATGCCATTAAAGCTATATTCGATGGTTGAAAAAAATCATATAAAAATCTGTACAGATATTGCGAGTGCTTAAAAATAGTTATACTTAGGACTGTTTATGACATCCAAAAAATTCAAATAAATAAGTTCGAATATTTTTTCTAGAGTTTTAGTCCTATTAAAGGATGGAGATTTTATTGGTCAATATTGAGTATGGACAAGACGTTTCTTTTTAACAAATATCATGGTACTTTTAAAATTGCTGTAAGCATAGAAGCTAATAATAAAATTTTTTCGTTGATATTTATAGAGGTCGAGTCAGAAAGTAATGACACTTGGGAGTAATTTTTTTTACTAAAATGCATGACCTTATTGAGCCAGTATGAACATGAAAAGATCTGTGTATTATTAGCGATAAGCATTCTGGTTTACTGCAATGTATAATATCTGTCTTACCTCATGCTGCCCATCGATATTGTCTCTGTCACCTGAGAGAAAATTTAAGAAAGTCTTACAATTTTTTGGTATTCAAACAATTGAGTTTATATGTGATAAGATGTATAGTGCTGATAATAGTGATATATAGGATAGTTTTGTCTAGTATATGCAAGATATAGTTGCAGTACATCCATATGCTCACAAGTTGTGAGCATCTTAAAGATAGAAGATATGAAAAATAGATACTAATTCATG
The DNA here is from genome assembly GCA_002786265.1 of Apostasia shenzhenica. NCBI lineage: Eukaryota > Viridiplantae > Streptophyta > Magnoliopsida > Asparagales > Orchidaceae > Apostasia > Apostasia shenzhenica. The sequence continues at coordinate 770,625 of KZ451947.1, read as the reverse complement.
ATGAAAGTTTAAATACGGGGACTATAACTGTAAATGTATCTGAATGCTTTAATGATATTCTAAAGCGTGCGCGTGGACTGCCCATTCAAGTACTTATTTATGTAACATATTATCAGATAATAACTCTGTTTCTAAAACGTCAGGAGAATCCTATCAGTTAGGAATCTAAAGTTGTTTCACCTTATATATCTAAGTTAGAATAATATTACAAAAACATGTAAAACAAGCCGAATCATATGTATTTTTCATCAAAATAAATTACAATGAATAAGAAATTAATTGTTACATTTCTAAGAAGCAAGCAATAACCTATTTTATTGATGATAATTATTAGGGTAAATAGCATCTGGGTCCCTCTAGTTTGGTCGTATGTGCAAATATGTCCCTCAAATATTTAAATGTAGCAAACTGGTCTTCTAGTTTGATGAAATGAGCATATAGGTCCTTGGGCCGTAACAGACGTTAGAAATCACTCTCTCCTCCCTCTCTCTCCCCTCCCCGCATCTCTCTCTCATCCCGAGCGCACAGGCGACGCTGCCGGACCCCAGCGGCTGCACAACGTGTGCGAGCGCGGGTGGGGACCGGGATGGGGAGGCCGGGGCGGCGACGACGGCGGTGCAGGTGGCGGTAGGGGAGGAAGCGGCGGTCCCGGCGGATCTCCGAGCCTTTGGTTTTGGGGAGGAGGGAGCGGCAGTGCCGGCGAGGCGGCTGCTGGAACTACGGAGAACCCGAGCTCCGACGCCCGGGGGACGGCCGGATCGGGCGGGAAAGGGGCAGGTGGAGGAGCCCCCGGCGCATACGGCGTCGCCGGTGGTGCTGGCGGGCCCCCGGGTGGAACTTGGTGGGGATGGATTCCCGGCCCCCCTCCCGGTGGCGAGGGTCGCGGAAGAGATGGCTGGCCTGGGTATGGTGGCGCCGGAGGAAGGGGAGGACCGGGAGACGGCGGAGATGGGGGTTGGGGTTGGTGGGGGGGACCGAGAGGCGGCGGCGGAGATGGCTGGTTTGGTGGATGGGGCGGCGGTGGCCGGGCGAGGAGCTAGCTGGGAGCAGCGCCAGCGATTGGGTGACTGCAGTCCGTCGCCTTGTTGAGTTGAGATGCAGGGAGGAGAGAGAAAGATATTTCTAACGTCCGTTACGGCCCAAGGACCTATATGCTCATTTCATCAAACTAGAAGACCAGTTTGCTACATTTAAATATTTGAGAGACCTATTTGCACATACGACCAAACTAGAGGGACCCAGAACTATTTACCCTAATTATTATTGTACATGCTTGTGTACTCTTATTTATCATTTGCTACGCCTCATATTATCCGTGCTCTTGGATCGGTGCGCGTAGACTACAGTCTTGTGATATCACACTATTATAATATAAAAAGTTAAAAGAATATATACTAAGGTCAATTTCATGTAATTATTGATATGCGATATTGGGTTCTATTTGATAAAACTTGTGGCATTGTCGAACTCAAGCTATCGTTGTGCGTCAGAAGGCCTGATTTACAACGTACACATCGTATCAGAAATACAATGAATGAATAGAGATGTGATCTGAATAGAACTTACAGCGTATGTCATTTAATTGGATAACAGGTCAACATTCCCTCAAAATTTTGAAAATATAAGGTAATCATATATGATAATTTTTTTATACTATAACTTATTAAAAATTATTCTTATGTATACATCTGAAAATTGTATGTTATTGATGAGAATATTTCATTTTTATGTGCAGACGATATGATATGGGGATGGGGGCGCAATAGTAGGGGTGCGACAATAGGGGTGTGGAAGGAGATGATCTTCCCCTAGCTATTCATCCATCGATGGACACCTACGAGGGAGGCATTATGCCACATATTTATATCAGTCTCAATTGCTACAGCTTGCCAGTCAAAAGCAACTCCACTGACAACAATGGCGAGTTTCGAATTCACACACACTTGGAAGTGACGCTATATCACGCAGAAGAGAAAGGCATAGATAATGCATATATTTTAAACAGTATGCTACTGTAATCTTTTTAATTATATTGAAAAATTTAAGCTCATTTAAAAAATTTGTTACGATATAACTTGAAAATACTTGTTCTATTTTATTTATATTTTACATACCTTATAATTTTTTATTATAAATTTAAAGCATGTCTAAATATAAGTGTGGATGTTCAAGCTCAAACAATATGAGAATGAAAAAAATGAAAAAAATAATATAAAAATGATAAGATTAATGCAGAAGATTTGCCAGACAAAATATGAATAAAGACAAAAGATGCATTTTTATATTTTCTATAAATGATATCATGTTTCAAGATTTTCGGCTTACTAAAAATTCATGGAATACAAAACTTCTAATTAAAAAATAGGATGAAATACATACTCAATTTATTTTTAAATTTAAAAGTAATATTACGCTAGAGAAAATACAATTCCATTATAAAAACTTATTATGTCGTAAATTATAAAAAAAACTTAAAATAATATTTTTCAAATAAGTTATAATTTTAAAAAAATATCAATGTAAAAGTCCGCCGTATAACGGGCGGCTTCTAATAATAAGAAGTCGCATGTGTTCTCATACCAAGAAGTCCCCCGTACAATAGAAAACTTTGGCTCAACGGAGCGCTACAAACTCTTTTAGTTAATTTTTTATAATACGAAATATGTTAATTATTTAATTAAATAAGCATATTTTAAAAAAGTCATTTGGATAGGTATTAGAAAGGAAGATGGGACATTTTATTTTTATATGGGAGCTGAGTTGAGAGAGAAAGCTTTCTCCCTCAGATATGTGAGCTGAGTTGAGTAAGAAAAGAGGGAAAAGCTGGGGCAATAGAAAATTCAGGAGAAAGCATAGATCAATTGGCTTGTTTGATAATCGGTTAAAAAATAAAAATTTATTTTAATCATAGTTAAAATTTTAAATTTATTTTAAAAAAAATTAAAAAATATTTGAGCAAATTACTCCTAGATCTTTGAGTTTAACGCTTAATATCGCACATATTCACGTTTTTTAAATTTAACATCAAGGTTCCTAGGTTTTAATAAATTATCAAATGAGTCTTTTTTTTAAAATTTTTTATAATTAATTTTTTTTAAAATTATCATTTTATCCTTGCTCTTCGGATCGGGAGGGGAGAGAGAGAATGACAGAAGTAAAACGGTAATTTTAAAAAATTTTAATTATAAAAAATAAAAAAACTCATTTAATAATTTATTAAAACTTAGAGACCCCAATGTTAAATTTTAAAAACATGAATCTGTGCAATATTAAGCTTTAAATTCAAGGATCTATGTGTATTTTACCCAAATTATTTTATATCTCATCCTACACAAATTTAACATTAAACAATCAATTTATTTTTCATTCAATAAAATTTTTAATACAACTAAATCATTCTATTTCACATCATACACATTTTTCTAAAATTTTTCACAAAAACTTTTCAAACTATCTTTTGAGGTAACGAAATTCTCAGCTAATTTGATTAATATAATATTTATGTGAAGTAAAATTGTTAAAGGACAATTTATTTGAAAACTCAAATTTGTATGATAGTGTAGATGCAAATAGAGATAAATTAAAGATTAAATTTAGATTATAATTGAATAAAATAAGAAAGCTAAGGCAATACACAAATATTATTTTCTCAATCATCTAGATAGATCCAAATTTATAAATACTAGATCTTTTTAATTCATTTAATTCTTTTCAGCTCAAATAGACCAGCTTAATTTTGATGTCAACCAAAACTCATATTTAACCTAAACTATTTATAAATTAAATAAAAATATAACATACCATTAAACTTACATAATTAGAATCACGAAGAGTACCAATTTCGAGGATTACAAATTTATAAATATGTTTTAATTTATAATTTTTAAAAACTTGAAAATATGTCTCTATATTTTACCTAATATTACTTTAAAATTTTTTTTTTGGTTACATGTGATCAAATTTTGAAACAATCCTCCGTTTTTCTTCAAATTATTTTTTTCCACCCTCAACCCCCTAATTATTTTTTTCCACCCTCAACCCCCTCTTCTCCCTCTGCCGCCTTCCTGTTCTCCATTTCTTCTCTTCCACCTTCTTCTTCTTTTTCTTCTTCTCCTTTCTCTTCAAAGGGAATGAGCTTCACTACGCCCGAACTTCACCGACCCCTTCATCAGACTTCACGCCACTACCACTGCAGACAAGAACAATGTGATGCCTATGACCGAAGAGGGTGCGAAGTGATCGCAAGGTGATGTCCTAAAAGAAGGAATCACTGAGGTAAAGTGTAGTTCCTGATAGGCTTCCAGACCGAATAATGAGTAGTGAGAGGAACACAAGAATGAATCGTCCCACATCGAAAATGAAGGGAGATCCTGAGCTATGTATAAGTAGATAACGTGATTTCAAATAGTAAAGCATCTTTTGGGGAAAAACTGTGAGGCTAATGATGAAAAACTTCATAGTTAAGTATGTTTAGGCTAGAGTAATACTAGAATGGACTTCTTGGGAAGTACTCAAGTATACAGTTTTCCTAAGACCAAAGCGGACAATACCTCTACAATGAAATCATGAGATGTTACAGACAAGATGGCTACCATCGAGCTATAAATTATTGATACCTCATAAAATTTAACATATTTATATTATATTGATATCAGATACCGATACGTTCCGATAATTCACCAATACAAATCTGATGCTTCATAAAGTCTAGCATATTTGTACTTTTATTTTTATTTTTTAAATTTGAAACTTATTTCATACTTCTTGATATTTCTAATTTGAGAAATAAATGTTAGATGAATCGGACTAACCAGCACAATAAAATTAAAAAAATGTCATACATGAAAGACAATCTATGTATAAACTCGAACATTAACATTAAGAGAGTGATAAACTAAAATTACACAATTGATATCACAAAAAATATCACGCTCGTTAGTGTTTCAACAATAAAAAAAATGATTTGGTATCTATAAGTTGTCACATCTTCTATTTTAATTGGCTTATTTTTATGATTTCACAAATGTAAATGATGATGTTATTTTTCTACATCAACTAATTCTTTATCATTGTTTTTTTTTGGACATTGATCATGCTTATTTTTTACTTCAATTAAGCTCATATTGCTGAAAGAATAATATTTTGATTTTTTTGTATTATTTATTATTACATAAGAGACTAAAAAAAGAAAACAAAAATCTACTTTAATTAAATTAATATATCTAAGTGTTTAGATTATAAACTTATATTATTTACTAATTTGTTGACGTAGGATGTAGGGGATCCCAAGGAATACCAAAAAAGAGAAAGAGCTCCGGGAGATGGCGGCATGTAGAGAGGTAAGCCTGATGGTTGAGACTTAAGAGAGAGAGAGAGAGAGTTCGGGGCATCCAGAAGAACACACAGAAATTTAAGGTGGTTCAGGGAGGAAATCCCCTACGTCCACCGAGCGGTCAGCGAAGAAGTTTCACTAATGAAAAAAGGTAACCGTGAAGGCTACTACAAAGAGCTTACAAGAGGAAGAGAGAGAAAGAAGGAGAAAGAGAACTTTTCTTGTTCTCAAGCTCCTGTTTTACAAGAGGTGATAGAGGAGAGATTCTGCTCTTCCTGGGGCGAGTTCTCCTCTTTTGATCTGTTGATCCTGGGTGCTCGATCTCCCCTCTCTTTGAAGCCTGTTCCTTGGTATTTGAAGGCAGCGGATGGTGCAGCTTTATTCTGATTTTTCGGAGGAAATGATGTGGACAAGCTTTGGGTTCGCGCCGCTTGTCGGCCACTGGAGGGACCAGAGTCAGTAAAGAGAGCTTGACCTTTGGATCTTGGTACTGCTTCTGGGGATTCGTGATGGCTGAAGCATGCGGACCCTTGATTTGCGTGTCTGAAAGAAGCATGCTGCATTGGAAACGGTGCGGCCAGAGCACGCTGACAGTGATAGGTATAGCTAAGAAACATCGTGCCCAATGTGGTTGGAAGAGCTGTTTGAACAAGGGTCATGCAGGATGTTTGGGAGATTCCAAACCTCACTCACGAAGTTTAGAGGGCCGAAACCTCACTCAAGATGTTTGGATTGGGAGGCTCCAAACCTCACTCACGAGGTTTGGAAGGCCGAAACCTCACTCACGAGGTTTGGAAGGCCGAAACCTCACTCACGAGGTTTGGAGGCTCCAAACCTCACTCACGAGGTTTAGGTTAATGCATGATGTTTCAAGATGAAGGAGCGCCACGTGTATGGCTGTGATGCAGCGCTGGAGTCACATGTCAACATAATTATATCATGTTCTCTTTGTGGTAATTAATTTAAATTAAATTTACACTAAAACTAAACATAATTAATTGGTATGAATTTAAACTCCTATCTCTCCAAAGTAATATGTGATAAATTAAAAAAAACAAAAAACAAAATTCATCACATTATATTCAATTTAAAATTTTTGAAATTTAATAATTATTCAAAAACAAATTTTTACTTAATTCATATTAAATTATCCTAATATTTACCTTTAGTATATCAAAAATATTTAAAAGAAACTTTAATTAATTTAAAAAAAATTACAAGATGTTTTTAAAATTTTATATTAAAAAGATATATAAAGTATTTTAATCTACTATATAAAATATGTCTTAAAAATAAAAATATAATACATTATACACACAATTATATATAACTGTTGATTTCATTTTTAAGTTTATCATATTATTATATCTATATCATAATATGTCTGTATCGTCGTATCATATTTGTGTTTTATAGCCAATGAGAGAAGGAGAGTGAGGAGAGAAAATAAAAGTGAGAAGAGGATATTGAGAGAGTGAAAGAAAAAGGCAAAATAAAAATTTTAAAATATAATGGACAAAATATTCTTTAAATGCTATCAGAAATTGTACATTTTATGTATGAGAAACTTTATGATCCCAATAAATCTTTTATATAATAAGTTTTATTTTTGGGGCCTAATATGTTATATAAATTTAATGACAGAGACTTATCAGTACATTTTTAAAATTAATAAACTAAAATAAAATTGAGTTAACTATAAAAACTTATTAGTAATTTATCCAAAAAAATAATTCACTAGAAACACTAAAATACAAATCAAACTTTTAGGAAAGATGTATGGATATACAAAATAGACTTGTACACTCCATGAGGAAGGAAAATTAGTAATGGAAATTACATCTAGGATCCTTAGTTTGACCAAGATGAGCTCGATTTTGGGCTCCATGTGACCTCGAATAGGTCAATCCGATCACTTAAGATTATATTAATCAAAATTTCTAGTAATACAAAATCACTAGATGAGCTCAATCTTGGGCTCTCCACGTGATCTCGAGTAGGTCAATTTGATCATATGGTGACTCGAGATTGTATTAATCAAAATTTCTAGTAATAAAAATAGTTTGTTAATTGACTCGCTCAGATCAAGTCAGTCTTGATATGATATAATATTTAATTCAACTTTCGATAGATATTTGATAGTAAAAATAATAGCCTTATTTTAACATGAATTGAAGTTACAACCGATCGGGTAAAAACCATCGAGATATAACACTACATCCAAGTAAACATTAGCAGCATTTTTCAAGAACGTGATCACAAATCAAGCTAATCGCAAACCTTATTAATAGGGCATTTGATTTAATGTTATTTTGGTGCTATATCAACATAATTTAGATCTTTTGAGTGATGGGTGCCTTCCTACGATACAACACGATTGTTGCCGTGTGAGCGAGTTTGAGTTGTGCAATAGCTAAGGGCGGGCTAATACACATTGTGTTTCTATACCAGCCAAGCCAGCTCAACCATATCATATACAGTATGAGAACGAGGGATTCGCATGCACGCATAAGGCCTTTTTGAGCTTGTCACTTTCCCTTCCTTTAATTTCATAGTTTTTTAAAAAATTATTTATAAATATTATTAAACAAAATAATTATTTAGAAATATATACATGTTAAACAAAATAATTATTTTTTCTAAATAACATGACATAATACTATGATAACTTTAAACCAAATTCCCCTTAAATGCATTTGATATCGAAATTGAAGCATAATGGAATTAAAAATTAGAGATTTTGGAGAGTAGATTGGAAATTAACAACAGGAGGGAGAATCTATCGCGCGGGAAGAGGCAACGGTTAGCTAGCCGACTCGTCTGGCCATCTCTTTAAGATGCGTGCATTCATGAATAATGACTTTCTAATATTAGGCTTTTCACTCGTTGCATATTTTTTTCAATCAAACAGTGTGAGCAAAGATTTTCGTCCACTTGCCGCACACCAGCTGTTCCCACCTCCAAGAAGAATGTTCGAGAGCCCTCAGCCTGACACGTGTGTGCCAAAATGAGCAAATGATCTGCGCTTCCGCCTAGGGGCCCACATCTGCCAGCCAACTGTGGACCCCACGGACTTTACTCGCAAGGCTAAAATGAGGCCCGCGCACGGAATCGCTCAAACGGCCCGATTTGTTCGGTATCAAACGACCGTAACGGAAAAGATAACGGCACAGAGTGAGGGAGATCATAAATTCTTATCAGCGTAAGAACACAGTAAACCTTTAAACTTTCGCTCCCATAATTGATGATAAGATCTCAGAATTATTATTTTGATATCTTTTTAATTTTATTTTAAGATATCACGGTGTTTAAATAGTATGAAAAAACTATAATAATAGTATAATTCAAATTTAAGAATTTCTGATATTCAAATAAGCTCATTCTCGCTAAGCGAGAAGAACACTACACTCAACATACCTTTGAAATAATATAATTATATTTATTTCTCATGAGATATATATTAAACATTTTTTATAGCAAATTACATGTGTCGTAAAGCACAATCATGCCAGAAAACTAATTCGAACATGACAGAAATTTAAGGGCATAGATGATTGATCTGTTTTAACCGCTAGACTTAAAGCTAGATCGACCCTTTCGTTTCTAAGCCGGGTTCAACCTATTTTTTTGAACCTTCTAAACTCTTTGCGCTTAGGTTGACTAAAGTGGACCCGATACCACCAAAGAAGTATTATTGTAAATTCATCCTTGAACATTAAAATATAGAATAATACTACACATCTCTCATAAATGATATCAAATATTACATTTAATTAAAATTTTCTATGCAGAACTATTGCCACATTGGCAAAAATAACATTTTATTTGTCACATCATTATCATATAAGAAGTCAATTTAAATTTAAAGTTTGATATCATTTATAGAGCCTACAAAGCATGTCTCATACATTTAAAATCAAGGTTTTAAAACACGCTTTTGATTTCGATTTCACTCACAAATTAAAAATGTAAGTTTTTGTAGTTTTTACAGTTTCAACAGTTTCGGTAGAATACATGCTATAATCTTTGAATATGACTCAAAAATTCTCCTATCAACAGTGTTACTTTTTTTTTTCTATTTCATAATTTCCAATATATAAATATGACCATAAGTTCTATTCTAAAATGAAGCATGTTTGAAATATCCCAATTAAATATAGGAGGTTTTAATGACATACTGATAGAGGGATAGTTCAATCCATGTTGAATTCATCACCACATAATCTACGATCTAGATTATGTCACATTTTGTATTCACATGAGACCATCATTATAGTTAATTTAGTTTTTATTTCACTTCTAATTTGAATGTTGATGTTGGTGAAAATATCCATTTTGTATCTAATAAATAATTGAGTCAGTTGGATTAAAAATAGGTTCACATCGGTTTGAATGGACTCGGATTAAGCAAGTTGGCCTAAATTAATAAAACTTAAAATAAGGGGACTAAGTTGCAAATATCCATTAATTCATCCCAACTAAGCTGCTTCATTAGCCCAGGACCACCAGGGAACGGCCGGCTCCTTCAATCCTGCGAAAAATTATTGGGTGCGGATAGCGCACCGTTCGGACGCCCAATCAGAGGGCGCCACGTGTGCCCGGACCCAGCTGTATGGCACACGTGGCGCCCTCTAATTGGGTTCCGGACGGTGCGCCGTCCGAATCCAATAACTTCTTCAATCCTGCAGTGCTCGCACAACGCTGGCCCTTGGCCAAATTTGCGCGTGATGCCTATCGCTAGTGCACATTGTCGCTTTCAGACGGGGAAATTGCACTTCAAGTCACCACTTCCTGCGCATAGGAGGTACTGCCGGGCCCTAATTTCTACAACAACAATAATAACAACCAAACCTTAATCCCACTAGGTGGGGACGGCTACATGAATCCTTTGTTTCCATTGCGCTCTATCAGTCATCAAATTCTTATTTAAGTTTAAGTAATTAAAATCACTCCTTATAGTTTATTGTCATTTCTTCTTTGGTCTCCCTCTTCCTCTTTGTACATGAGCAAAATCTAATAACTCAATTTTTCTAACTGGATCTTCAATCGGCCTACGATTTAGATGTCAAAACCATCTAAGCCGACTTTCTCTAAGTTTATCCTCAATTAGTGCAATACCAATTTTCTTCCGGATATACTCTGGTGGGGACAGATCAACATCGAATTGGATGGCTAGGATGACGTCATGTGCTGAATCAAAATTCAAATTCAAATTAATTAAAGCTATTAGAGATTTCCATATTAGCTTTATTTGATTTGATTTGATTTGATTTGATTCAGAGCATATCTGGAAGATTTGGAGACTCACCACATTTGGAGCTGATTTTATTTTGTTGTAATAGAATTAGTTCCATATTTATTTTTATTTATTTGGTATTTTATTTCCTGCATTTAGTATTGTATTTCCAAATTTTACATGAGATTTCTCTATATAAAGAGGTCGCCTTGCACTGTAAAAAAAAGAGTATTGAGATGAATGAAATTGTGTTTGAGTTTTCTCAGAGCCTAGATCCGGGTTAAGAGGTCGATATTCTGGTGAAGGAAAGGGTAGGGTTAGCCTTTGGTGAGAATCCTCAAAGTAGCCTAGTTATCCACTTTTCAGAAAAAAAAATCTTTTCCTTCCTTCAACTCAACCAAAATCCAGGCCCCTGGACATAATTTCCCAGCCCTAATTTCCCAAACAGAACCTCGCTCAGTTCTGTCGCCGATCCCCCGCGCGCGCCGTTCTGATCCAGCGCGGGACCAGCTCCGCCCGCCTCGCAGCCGTCCGGCGAGCTCGCCGACTCGCGCCCGCCCCCGTCCATCGTGCGCGTCCGCTCGCCGTCCATTCACGCGCGCTCCGAGCGCGCCCGCTGTCCCACGAGCGCCAGCCTGCGTGCGCGAGCCCGCCTGAGCCGCTCCGCCCGCGCTGTCCGCTCAGCTCGCTTGCTCGGCCCGCGCCGCTACGGACGCCTGCGCCGGCGCCTGCCGCCGCACGGCCCGCAACGCCCTCCGTCTACGCGGCCAAACGCCCGTGCCCGCGGCACCCTGCCCGGGCCGCGGCCCTGCCCGCCTGCTGGTGCGCCACCCGCGCTTGTTCGCTCGCCTACCTGTGATCGTGCCCGTCTGCGCTTTGTCCGACGCATCGTCATTACTCGATCAGTGACTCTTCTCCGATTCAAATAGTTGGTAACTTCTTTCCCGAACTCAATTAAGCCGATTGTTTGATTTCTACATAAGTTATTGCTTGACTTGAATTATTTATTTAGCTCTAATTGTGTGATCCGATAATTTCTCGTGTGTTAATTACTGTTGGATTTAACGGTGAGACGTCGGTCCTAAAATTCTGAACCTCGGATCTGATTTATTGAATTTAAATTGACGCCCTAATCTAAATTGATAAATTCTTATTTATCATACGATCCAATTTAATTTAAATTTTAAAATATCTTAATTTGCGGGATTCAAAAATCTTATTTATCATATAATTTATTTAGAAAATATTTTCTTCTTAATTAAAATAACTTGCCAATTAATTTTGCTAAATATAATTAATATAAAATATTATTTGCATTTCATTTTTCCGTCCCGCATCATACTCATTTCTCATTTTATCATTTCATGTATATCCACACATCCACCTTAGCATCCTTATTTCTGCAATATTTATTTTATTTGTATGTTTCCTCTTTGCAGATCAGCATTCAGCACCATATATCATCGCTGGTCTTACTACAGTTCTATAAAATTTACCCTTAATTCTGGATGAGATTTTTTCTATCGTACAACACACCAAAAGCATTTCTCCATTTTATCCATTCTGCTTGAATCTTGCTAATAACGTCATTTTTTATTTTACCATCATTTTGTATGATTGATCCAAGATATCTAAAACGCTCACTGTTCTTTACAATTTGATCACCAATTATCACATCTTTAATATAAATATTTTTTTTGACTAAATGTGCACTTCATATATTCAGTTTTTGATCTACTGAGATAAAAACTTTTAGATTCTAGAGCATTCCTCCAAATCTCTAATTTCGCTCTAACTTCCTCTTTAATTTTCTCAACAAGAATAATATCATCTGGGAAGAGCATACACTAAGGTACTTCATCTTGGATATGTCTAGTCATGACTTCCATAATCAAAGCAAAAAGATACGGACTTAAAGTCGAGCCTTGGTATAATCCAACTGTAATAGAAAAATCCTTAGTCAAACATCCTTGTGTCCGAACACAGGTAACAACTCCTTTATACATGTCTTTAATAACTTGAATATAAGCAGTGCAAATCTCTTTCTTTTTTAAAACTCTCCAAAGTACTTCTCTTGAGACTTTATCATAAACTTTTTCCAAATAAATAAAACCAAATGTAGGTTTTCCTTTCTCTCCTTAAACTTCTTCATTAAACTTTTTAATAAATGAATGGCTTCTAGAGTAGATCTACTTGGCATAAAAACCAAACAGATTCTCTAATACCTTAGTATTATGGCGTAACCTTTGTTTGATCACCCTCTTCCAAAGTTTTAAAGTATGACTAATTAATTTAATTCCTCTAAAATTAAAACAATTCTGTACATCGTCTTTATTCTTATAAATAAGTATCAATATATTCTTTTTTTATTCATTTAGCATCCTTTAGTCTTCAAAATCATATTAAACAATCTAGTGAGCCAAGATACCCCTTTTATCTCTTAAGCACTTCCAAACATCTATTGGGATATTATCTGGTTCTATTGTTTTTTTATACTTTATCTTCTTTAAAGCTTTCCAGACTTCAGCTTTATTGATACGTCGGATGTAAGAGTAATTTTTACTTTCTTTTGGGGTGCTGAGTTTCGTAAGATCAATTGAATTTTCACAATTTCATTGAAAAGCTGTTGAAAGTAACTCATCCATCTATCTTTGATATCTTCTTCTATGAAAAGTACTTTTTGATCTTCATCTTTAATACATTTTACTTGGATTAAATCTTTAATTTTTCTATTTCTTGTCTTGGCTATCCTATATAATTGTATTTCTCATTCTTTAGTATCTAGCTTCTTATATAAATCTTCAAGAGTAATATTATTTGCATTGCCGACTGCTTTCTTAGATTCTCGTTGAGCCACTTTATATTTCTCTCACTTATTCTTACTTTTGTTTTTAAACCAATCTCTATAACAAATCTTCTTCTCCTTAATTTTTTCTTGTATATCATCTTCCACCACCAAGCATCTTTATTATTTGGAATAATTCCTTTGGATTCTCCCAGCACATCCTTCGTCACCTTACGGATACAGTTAGCAACTGTCAGCCACATAAAATCAATTTTCCCGTTAATGTTCTATTGCCCAAGTTCTAAAACATTCTTCTTAAATATACATCTGTTCTCATTTTTTAGATTCTACTATCGAGTCTGAGAATAGAATTTTGACTTATTATTTCTTCTCCAATACTTTATCTTAAAATTTAAAACCATTAATCGATATTGAGTAGTCAAACATTCACTTAGAATGACTTTACAATCTTTACAATCCAAGCGATCTCATTTCTTTATAAGAAAATAATCAATCTGAGTTCTTAAAGTTTCATTCTTGTATGTAATAACATGCTCCTCTTTCTGATGCTAATTCAATACATCAAGTGGTATGCCCCGTTAGGAACCTGCAAAGGTTCAGGTAAAAGGTGGGGGTGCCCCCATCCCAAAACGAAAGAGAAACAACTTGCGATTTTGGCTAGGTAGTCGCTCACAAAAATACGACTTCTATTAATATGAGAGATTTTGTGCTTGTGGAAGCTTTTAGCATTCTCACAGTCTTCCATCATTTCAGTGCATCGCTTTGTCAATTGTTATCGTTCTAATACCACTTCAATAAGTCTCCATTGAGTTGATCTCTAGCCGCAGACCTTTTAAGAGGCCTGCTATCCAATGCCTAGCACACTTCAAGCCTTCAATAACTGCCCAGTTCTCAGCGATACAAGCTGTGCATATGTAAGAATTTTCTTACCGCCAGCAATAAGCAAGGTTCTGTTAAGAGTTTCTAATTATGAAACTAGCGACATCTCCATCACTCAACCCATCATTAATGTATACCTTGATCCATCCAAGGCGGCAGGACCCATTAACTAGCTAATTCGACACAAGTTCCCATCGAGGCGGATAGGCCCTAGTGGCTCCGAATTGGGGCAAGTACCATTTGAATTGTATTATGAGCACTGACAATGATAGTAGTCAGATTAATAAATCGACTACTCATGAACTTTAGCATTTCTTGTAATCCAGGAATAGTATTAGACTAATTGCCTCCATAATGCTCTATCCTTTTTGTTTTTTTCAGGCAGCATGCACCATCCATTCCACTTTTGGTGCCGCGAGTGCATTTCTAGATAACACCTCGAGGTTTGCTTGATGATTTCTATGCATTTCTTGGTAGAGCTTACAATTTTGAGTAAGACGGAGGAGGTCTTTAGGTTGGTTACATCCCCGCGGGCAGAGATCTGACGGTGCTAGGTGCCTTCACGAAGGTTGGGACCTTGTCCAAGCACAGACATTAGAGGAAATCTTGTCCAAGATCCCATCTCCCCAACAGCTCAGCTCCCTAAATAGAAGTTTCGCTCTCACCATTGTCATCGTCCATCAATGTTGGGAGCCACGGCCTTGCGTTGGCAACCACTAATTTGCTAATCTTCACTGGAGGTTCAGGGAATAGCTCTATTGGATCCGTTTCATTTGGATATCAAAGTCTTTAGTATTTCCTCGTAAATGGGTGTGCTTGAAGAGCAAGGTTGCTGGCAACCAACGATATCCAGATTTACTAAACTGTTGAGGTTTTTGGTAGGCTCGTGTGTGGCAAACAACTATGTTTCATATACATGAACTAGACTTAGATATGGTGGATGAAAAGAATTCAGACAAAACAATGAACTTAGAGTTCATAGACTTTCTAGACCGAAAAAAGAAATCACTCTGCAAGACAATTTATGTAGAGGAGCTGAATTTAGAAAAATACAAGAATATACTGACCTTCATGTAGGCCTTGCAATTAGCTTCATGAACGGCGGTAACTCCATTTTGCTTCAGCCTTCTTAAGAGGACAGCTGGGCAGCTCCATTTCACCTTCTGTCATTGAGCCAACCAGAGACTAATAAGGTTATATGTTGGTTCCATTAGTCAAACATTTTTAGCAATAAGTTTTGAATATTTCACTTCTGAATTCATGAAAGTATATTTGCATGTCAAAACAAGGAAAAGGAATGCGATTACCCATAAGTAAAACAGGATATTACAAAGGCAAGCATCTGTAATTAATTACTCATCCTCCACTGGAGGATAGAACTTTTGATCAATAAAAAAGATTCTTTCATTACCCTGATGACCCGGATTTAAGGAGCCAAAATGATTGTATTTATGACAGTTGCCTTTTAGGCAAAACTAGTTGATATAGATTCTCTTTACTGGATTTATTCAGTTGAGATTTACCCACGTGATCTTTTTATCATTTCCTAATCCAGCTCATTGAGCATACGAGATAGCGTTTCAAAAGGGCATGGTAGCCTGCTATCAAAGGGTAGGCATCACAAGCCTTGGGGAGAACTTAAAATAAGCCTTTGGCTTTGCTGGTAATATGTTGAGTTGAATATGCTGACTCATCAAGGCACCACTTTATCAAGGCCAGAATGAGTATCTCCTTTTGGTGAATATTTTTGTTTTTGATGGGGAGATTGTTTCAAAACTTCAATATATGAGGAGACTGCTTTGAAAATGACTGTCAATACATGAGAAGATTACTTCAAAAACGATCTTCGATACATGAGGAGATTGCTTCAGAAACAACCTCTGATGCATGAGAAAATTGCTTCGGAAACAGTCTTAAATACATGAGGAGTTGCATCGGAAACGACCTCTGATGTATGAAATTGCTTCGAAAGGTCGTGCATAATACTGAGTACGATCTCTGAGGTCATACACGATGAAGTGTTACAAAAGATTGGGCACGATGTTTTGGAGGTCGTAGACGATGAAGTAGTTTGAAGGGTCATGCACAATTAAGTATGATCTTTGAGGTCATACACAATGAAATGTTAAAAAGGTCGTGCAAGATGTTTTGGAGGTCGTAAACGATGAAGTAGTTCGAAGGGTTGTGCACGATTGAGTATGATCTTTGAGGTCTTACACGATGAAACATTACAAAGGTCGTGCACGATGTTTTGGAGGTTGTCCACGTGAAGTGGTTTGAAGGAATAGATTCGAAATTTTGGTTCGAAAGGTTCCTTCAAAAAAGTAGTTTGATTTTCTTTAAAGTTTCATGGGAGAATAGGTTCGAACGTTTGGTTGAATAAAAACACCAAGTCTGCACCTCGGCATTCTTAGCCTTTAGGAAATGTAGATCTTTGGCCTCGTTCAAAAATAATAAAGGCCAGATGCCAGAAGGAGTTGCTGACCCAGGAACCACTTTTGATTTTGTATTTTTCAAGGGGTTGGTTGGTATTAGTGTAAAATAGGTAGCTGGTGTTGACATGCCAGCTCAAGAGAGACATCGAAAAAGTTCAATAAGGTTTATTATTTTTCTCTCTTTTAAATAATATTTACCTCATAATTCTGGAGTTCTGAAGTGATCCACTAGGGATTTCTTATTAATTTAAGGTAATATTAGCGTTGTATTAATCAGAGGATAGTATTCTCTTTATCATTTAAAGTTTATATTGTTCTGGCTGCTGAGTGAGATTCATAGATTTAGACTTGCATTTCTTAGTTTATAGAAAATCTGTTAGCTTTATGGCATTTCGAAGATCTCAAGATGTATCTTGCTGGATCTTTCTTAGGGAATAGTCATAGCTAGAATGAGTTTTAGAATTTACCATAGGGAGAGGACAAGTTTAGAATGCAGCAAAAAGAGAGGCTCATCACTCTTCGCTTCTTCCTCCATTCACTGTTCTTAACCCTGTAGCTCACCACTTCAGGATTTTAACCCCTACAGTTCAACATTTATGGAATCCAGCCCCTACATTTCAACACTTCGAAAATCCAGCCCCTACAGTTTAACACGGGAATCCAATCCCTTCCTTAGTGGACTGGGGAGGTGGCCGTCCTGTTGAATTTTTAACCAAAACTAGTGGTTGGTTCTATCGAAATTAAGCTTCTTCAAAGATCATCTTCGATTGAAGGATCTTAGTTTTCCAGAAGCTTCAATTTTGATTTGTTTGGGTCTTCGAAAACTCTGGGTCTATCGAGGGAACTGGGTCTGTATTGTTCTTTAGAACTTTATTCTTTAGATCTCCCTTGTTCATTTGGGTCACCTCTTCGAAAACTTGTTCTTTCGAAATCGATGAAAGGTTCGAAAATATCGAACCCTTCGAAAAGCTACATGGGACGTTACTATTATTCATTTTGAAAACTTTTTAAATGCAAACATATATAGCACCAAGTTCTTTTCATATTGACAACATAAACCCATATCATCAACATAACAACAAATTAGTCCATAAAAAAAAAGACATAACAAATTATTGTTAGATACTGTGTATTTGACGAAATCATCGTGTCATGATCATGCTAGAGAAACAAGAAAAGCAAAGGTAAAAGAATTTGTTCATGCACGGATGTCACATTCCTTGCTTTAATCTCTTAACCAAACGTATAATTCTCCATTTTCTTGCCCCAGATCTACAGTCAAGGGTAAATATATAGCACCAAGTTCTTTTCATATTGACAACATAAACCCATATCATCAACATAACAAATAATTAGTCCATAAAAAAAAGACATAACAACAAATTATTGTTAGATACTGTGTATTTGATGAAATCATCGTGTCATGATCATGCTAGAGAAACAAGAAAAGCAAAGGTAAAAGAATTTGTTCATGCACGGATCTCACATTCCTTGCTTTAATCTCTTAACCAAACGTATAATTCTCCATTTTCTTGCCCCAGATCTACAGTCAAGGGTAACTATAACGATGCAAATCCAATATCAAAGGCAAAACCGCAAAAGGTTAACAATCAAATTCCAAGATGAAACCGTAGGAGCCTAGACAATATAAATTTCTAAGGTAAGTATGACAAGACCTACCTAAACCATGGACCTAGGTCAAGCGAGACAAAAACAAAATCACTATGATAGCATGGTGCATTTAATAAAAATGTGCAATATGATACAGAATTTCACAAACCATTCACACGATCAGGATGAAATGCCACTTTCATGAGTAGGATTACATCGTTCCTCATGAAAATCCCATGACAAGTTATCAGAAGAGGACAGATGGATGAGGGTAGGAACGTTAAAAAACAAGCATATTACAATGCTCAATCACCATGTCATGGTCAGGCAGTTAAAACACAGTCCACAGCACTGGAAAAAGTTTGAGATATGAATGATAACCTGATAGTCTATGGACATAGTAAACACGTCATACAATGTGAGATTGGGTGAGAATAATTTAAGCAAAAGGCTTACAAATTAATAGGAATAAGAATGTCTCATAAACAGGTGGAATGCAGCTTACCAGCAAGGCAGCAAGTGGACACTGATGCTAGAAACAAAAAGCGAATGCAGAGAACTTCAAAACAGCAGAAACGACTGCCTCAGGACCAATTAGGACCATGGATGATTGCTATCAGCAGAAGGAAGAGGCCACGATCGAAGGAGATTGCCCAAAAAACCCAAGGTACACCGCAAAAACAGCAAGCTAAGGTCCACAATGTAGACGCTATTGCTGGATATTCCAAGATCCGAACAGGGCTTGCAACCGATCAGAAGGCCAGAACACAAAAATAACTAGCCCATATCAAGCCTTGGCAAGTCTCATCTTTTCCCAACCATTTCGCCCACATGGTAGATGAACAAGAACAGAATGGCGAGCCAAAACATGACACCAAGCAGAAGATCGCAGCTTATGCACTTTGCAGCAGAAAAACAGCAGGAATAGCCTCAGGTTTCTAAAAATTGTAAGAACTGGAAAATGAAACACAAAGATCCTCTCCAATCAAGGCGTCCTCCAGGAGAAAGTGAGCTTGTCCTTTGTTGTTTGAGATTTGTCAGAATTACAGTCATCAATTTTCCATTACAAGATGGGCCAGGGCTACTTGCAATCTAAGAAAAGGAGAGCTGGGGATGAAGTGTTGGAGGACAGGGCCCCACCCACCAACAACCCTCCTGCCAATGATTAATGCCTTATTTTGGAATATCTGTGGGGTTGGAAAGCCAGCCTTACAGAACCATCTTCAAACTTTAATTTGTTCGCATTCACCCCTTGTGATCTATCTACTTTAGACACAGGTCCAAACCTTTTCTCGAAAAGATGTTGACCGATTAGTCGGTCATCATTGGGATTACTATATTGTTCCATTTGTGGGTGAATCAGGAGGCATTATAGCTCTGTGGATATCACATCTACTACAGTTGAGCATTGCTCAAGTTCACAAACAAGTCCGCATCATGGAGGCTCTTTCAATGGCAAAGACTAAATGACATCTTTGGGTACTTTAGGCTGATGGTGATTATCTCGTTAGCCGTGAGCATTAGAACACTATTTCAGGCATTCTCCAGGACTCAACCCCGGCCATAGTTGGAGGCGATTATAATTGCATGTTGAGCCAGGACGAGAAAAAAGGCAGGAATCCCTTCAAACCTACCCTGGCCTTGTTCTAATTTGCTGAATTTGTGGCTTTAAATGACCTCCATGATTTATAGAGAACAAGAATACACTTGGTGCAGTAATTGAAAGGGTAGAGCTCATATGTAGGTCCAAATGGATAGGATTTTTTTAATTCGGTGGCCTTGACTACTTTTACGGGCTCAAAACATCTCATCTCACTCAAATTGGTTCGAACCACCACCCCATTCTGTTGCAATTTGAAAATTTGGAGTTCCAACCTCAAGGTGGCTTACTAAAATTTGATGATGCTGGCTTTCATTTGATGAAGCAAGGAGTATTGTATTACGAGAATGGAATCAACCAACAAGCTGAATCCTTGCTCCAATGCTTAATCACAAATTTGCCAGCACCTTAAGAGCCCTCAAAGAATGGAGCAAGGATAAAGTTGGGGATCTCAGTAATAAAGCCCAAGATCTTGAAGGTAAGAAGATTATCGCCTACAAGCTCAAGAAATCGACAATGGTGGACTCACTGTTTGTTGAAATTAGTGGCCAATTACAATTCTTGCCTAGCCCACTTGGTACCTTGGTGGTGGCAATGAGCTAAAGTGAAATGGATGACTTGTGGCGATCACAATAATACCATCTTTCATATAATGGCCACTAGCAGGAAGAGAGTAAATCGAGTTTACTCCGACCCCACTTAGTGGGATAAAGGCTTGGTTGTTATCATTGCTGTAGGGGGATTTTCATCCCTAAGAGAACCATTGCAGATAATTGTCTTTTAGCGCAAGAGAATCCCGTGGTAGACCTAGCGTTGTGAGTGTCCGGTCAGCTTAGCTACAGAGCGGAGCTTGATACGAAAGGAAGCAGCGGATTTTCTCCTCTCCTTCCAGCGATGGATCTCCGCCAACGTCTTAAGAAAATTTCGGTCTTTCTTCTCTCCTTCCTCCGGTTCGCTTTCAGTGATGCCGCAAGGTTTACTGATCTTGCTACATAGGATAAGTATTGAACTGCGATGCCCTAGCCCTATGTTCGCTCTGCTTTTTCCTGAGTTTGAAGCCATGAAGAGCATTTGGTTAGCCTGAGTTGGACAATGATGAGCTTGTGGTTAGGGTTTTCCTGATCCTTCTTGTTTGCTCTGTAGATATTCTACTATGCATAATATCTCTAATCATGATGATTCAAGTGAAGTGAGGTTGGAGCTTTTGGTACTCAAAAATTCTGAGTGAAATCCATTGCTATTCGGTGTGAAGGCAAGGATCCATTAGTAGAATACTTTGTGTTCACGCTACTAGAGTTATTGTCAGGTGAATCTCACGAAGTTATCCCTTTCATCCTCTTCCCCTTGCCGATACTTAAGCTTTAGTTGGGTTTCAGTTGAGAAAGGTTTTGTTACTGTGAAGCTATAATTAACAATATTAACGTAAGTGCCATGTATTCATGTTAAGTATAATTTGTTAACATAAGTAATTTTTACTTATGTTAGAGCAAAGTATAGTTAACGTGAAAAGGTTTAACATGAATACGATATGATTTTTTACAAGAAGATACAAGACAAAAGCTTTTACTACAAGAAAATTGATCTTTTGTGACAAAAATCACAGTAACAACAAAACCTTTTATCATATTATCATATATCAGTGACAAGAACAAAAGTTGTCATTATTGTTCTACGTCAGACACATATTAATTGACAAAAGATAAAATATTATCACTATTTGATTTATTTGCATAACTTGAGTTCTAAACAGAGACAAATACCTTTGACTTGTCGCTGATAAATTTATTAATGATAGTGTTAGTTCATCACTAAAAATTAGTTATTACTGACAATAGTTAGTTGTCCCTAATATTTGGCTAAATTCTAATATTAATGAAAATATTTCTAGTGATAATAAAAACACATTATTATTGTTAACTATCACTAACTATAAATGAAGTCATTACAATTGATTTGTGTTAAATATATGTTTGGTGACAAGAGATAGACATTGTCACTATAATATAATATTTTTGGTGCAAAGATTCTAGTTACAACTTACAACAAAACTCATCATTATTATGTAACTCAATGCCACCTCAACAATATGATTAATGATAATGATGCTCTTCTCTCCATAAAAGGGGGAAGCCCTCTCTCTCCCAAGGAGACTTTTTTCTCCCTTTCTGTCTCACTCAAAAAATCTCTTCCCATCTCTAACCTCCTCCCTTCTACCCCATTATATTCACGGAAGCCTTTGTAACATTCCTCCTACATTACTAAATGGATAATTTTTCATGGCATGGCCTATGAAAGTAGGAGGATCTTTCCAAAC
This sequence comes from Apostasia shenzhenica, assembly GCA_002786265.1. Taxonomy (NCBI): domain Eukaryota; kingdom Viridiplantae; phylum Streptophyta; class Magnoliopsida; order Asparagales; family Orchidaceae; genus Apostasia; species Apostasia shenzhenica. Next base: position 748,412 of record KZ451947.1, on the reverse strand, counting down.
CACATAAATCTGTGTTTTGCATTTTTCTCTTCTATTGTTGATTCTTCTCTTCTTCTTTTCGCAAGAGTAAATGCTGTGAATGGGTACATCAAGACTCTCTTTGCCTTCTCTGACTCTCTTTGCCTTTTCTAAACTTCTCTTTCAGAAAAAATTTCTCCGTCAACAGTAAGCCTAAAATGAGGTGGCTCCCCACATTATGTAGTGAGTTGTGATTGTCACTTGAACGTGAGTTTTTTGATGCATACAAGTATTTTTGTAACTAGTGTCTGTTTCTTATCTATGTACAATCTAGGAGTGGGGAATCTTCTTAGTTTTCCTACAAGTTTGATTTATTTCTATGGATTTTCCACAACTTCTGAAAATTTCAAATTAGGTTATTAATTTCTTTTAGCGAACACTGGAGCTTCCAAAACAAATTAAATTAACAAAACAAGACTATGTCTATCATGTTAATGGTCAAACTTTATTTGGTTGTTGATCATATCCATGAAAGATGTTATTCAATTTACACTTAAACAGTGCTAATACAGCCCAATGTACTTATTAATAGATTATATGTCCATGCCTAAATTGTTCATTGTCAAAAGGACATCCTCATGATGTTTTTAGTATCATTATACATAAACAAATATCAGTACAAAAAAGTGACTTAATGAGCAAGGAAATCATCCAAACAGAAATTGATTCAGTAAATTAGTTATTCAGAACAAAAAAAAAATCCAAAATAGAAATTTATACACTATGAAAAACCATTTAAATAACACACACATACAAACACACAGAGCATAAGGAACAACCTGCACAGAAAATACAGAATAATTCCTAAGCCAAAGCCTAAATTCCTCACATAATTTTTATCTAAGGCCCTAAGCGAAATGATACAAGGAAGATCTACCACAAAACAAGGCCTAAACTTTAAGATAAGAAAGCAAAAAACAGGACGCGCACCTTCGTCGGCAAGAAAACGGAAACGGTGAAGGTGGTGACGGCAGTAAGAGTCGGAGAATGACACGCCAAAAACCTGAAGAAGCAAAATCTGGTGAAAGTTGCTTCCGGTGAAAGAACTTCATCAGAGAAGGAGAATGGAGATGACCAGGCGTCGACGCTTTTAGTGGAGATCTCAGGAACGGTCGATCGCCAGCGCGAGTGATCGGACGGCACTGGGAACGGCACCGTCAATCATCGCGCATCCCTGAGAAGAAGCAAAAAAAAACGAATTCTGGGAACGAAATTGATAAGGCCGGCGTCCATGAGGAGAATGAAGAAGGACGGCGCATAATGTCGGCGTTCTTGAGGACAAAGGAAGGAGGGGGTAGCGTAGGGTTTGCTATTCTGCGAATGGCGGTCGTTTCCATGCCTGTGAAGTTTAAAAAGTTTTCGTTAGTTTTCAAAAAAAAAAAACATTTTCAGTTTTGGCCTCTAACTTTTTTTTAAATAATAAAAAAAAAACATTTACGTGCGGGCCAAGATAATTACATGAAATTAAGGGTCTATTTATTTATAAAGTAAAATTTAATAAAATTAAAATTAAATTTAAAAAAATATTTTTTTATTAAAAATTATAAATAATATGAAATAAAATTAATTATTATATTAAAATACGTGAAGGATGTAATATAAAGGTATTTATTATTTTGAAATATATGAAAAAAGTGATATAAATTAATTATTATTCTAATATTAAATTTTATATGTGATGCCAGATTAAAATAAAATTAGATTAATTTTTAACTTTAAAATAAATAGAGTCTAAGTATTTTATTAAAAATTTTAAAAAATTGCATATAATAACACATAGAATTATTTAAATACTATTCATTTCACATTACAGTTAAATTTTGTGAGCATTTAAATAGAAAATTACTTTTTATAAAGATTAAAATATCTTATTTAATTCAAAATTTTTCTCTCAAATTAAAATTTTCTTCGTAACTTCCAACAATAATAAACAATGATTCATTGTCGATGGTAGGTGAGCAACAATCACCACCGATGAGAAGCAAGCAGTGACTAGTAATATCTAAGTAATGGTTGACAGTCTGTGAGTAGCAAGAGATGGTCGGTGATTATGAACAATAACTAACAGGTATGTGAGTAAGCTTGAGTGGACCAAATTCATGTTTAAAATCTAAACTAATTATAATCAGAAAAAAAATGTAAAACATATAACATTTAAATAATTCTTTATATTACATATAATTGTTTAAGAATATTAATTTTTATGTTTCTTATTTAAATATTTTGAAAAAAAAATACTTTATAAAAATATATTATTATTTGTTATATAATTTTAGATATATTAATTAATTTTATTTTATATGTTTATAAATTTTAATATAATTATTTTTTTAACCATTTATAAGATATTAATAAATGAGATATAACATGAGCAGCGGAAATATTTTCCTAAAAGAAATTAAAATCACTCATTCTAACTCCTTGGATTAATGTTATGGAGGTATTTATATTATCCCTAAATTATTATATAATTAATTTAATATTAATAAAATATTTTTATAATTTTTATAATATTATTTAATTATAATATCATATTAAATAATTAATTTTTTTAAATAATATTATATAACATTTTAATAATATTAAGTTAAATATCTCTTTTATGTGTCAAAACTTACATTAAATAGTATATTAAGTGAAATTTTTAGATATTATTTTTCTACTTACATTAAAAAAATTTCGGATAAATCTCTTTTTTTAAATAAATTTTTACATTTTAAAGAAGATTTTTATGTTAATATAATCTCATATATTTATATATCTGTAAATTGCTTGAAAATAACGGATTCATAATTAAAACGTTAATTTGAGGAGCAAACAAAGCGTCAACCTCATCTCCTTCCTTCTCAAATCCTCTACGCGTCGCCCAAGCTATTTGCCGCGAATCTCCTCTCGTGTAGAACGTATTTCCGGCCGGAACAGATCCCCAACTCGCCGGAAGCTTCTGCGGGCCAGAGATCATGTAATCTTCTCCAAAAGGTGGTGATGCGTCAAACCAAATGCTTGAATGGCAAGCTGATGGCTTTCCACGCGGCTGCTGGTGTTTAAAGCTTGGGGAAGGAAGAATTCACACCCACACCACCCTCTCGACATATATCATCTTGCCCGCTTTCCAACTGCAAGATGTCGATTGCTTTCCTCCGGCGCAGAGAAGGCGGAATTCTCGATGGGTTTCAGTCAGGAGAGATTGAAGAGAGCGGCGAAGACCCTTTTCTTCGTCGCTAGTATGCTCGCATCCCTCCTCCTCTGCGCCCATCCGCTCCTCGTCATCGTCCTCGACCTCCTCGTCCCTTCCGCACTGCTGGCCGTCGTCGACGGCCCCACGTTCTCTCTTCCGGCTGTGGCCACCCAAGTCAGAAGCTACCGATTCAGGGCTTCCCTTGTCGACCTGCCTCTCGTCTCCGCTCTCAGATCATCCCTCATATTGTGTAAGCCCCGGAGTCTACTGAAGCGCTCACCACTTGTTCGATGAAATGCCGCTGAGGGAGTATTTTTGCGTTTGCTTGCTTCAGGCCTTTACCTGCGTTTTAGTGGGATGAAATTGACTTACTTGGTCGTGACGGCCGCCGCTGCGGCGATGTCAGCAGGATATGTTTTGCTGAAAGCTACCGCCATGGTTGAAGCTGCGCAATCGCCGGGGCAACTGCGGCTACTATCTATAGGAAACAGTGATTGGGCGGCAGCGGAGGCTCTGTTCTTGAGCTCTTTGACACTGGCTATGGCTCACTTGCTGGCTGCGTATAGGACTAGCTGCCGAGAGCGGCGCAAGCTGCTTGTTTATAGGATTGATATTGAGGCTGTAAGATCAAACTGATCCCATATCCTCTTTCAGTATTAGCCCTGCTTTGTTACAGATTATTGACGAGCTTCAGATTTTGAGCTCTGTTTCAATATTCAGTGAAAAATTTGTTTTGCTTTTACTGTGTTTATGAGATTGTTTCTTGTATCAGTTCATGACCAAAATGTGGGTCTTTTCTAACATGGAAAATTAGATTAAAGAGTAGATGTTAAAATTTGAATTTGATCTTTTATTTATGTTGAGGGATTTCAAGATTAATGGCTCTGTTTGGTAATAGGAAAAAAAAGAGAATTTGATTGAAATTTTAAGTCATTTTTAAAAAATATGTATGATGTGAAATAAAATAAGTTGGTTATAGTAAAAATTGTGTATGATGTGAAATAAAGTTGATTGATTTTTTGAGAATTGTGTTGGATGTGAAATAAAGTGATTGTTTAATGTTGGAATTTGTGTGAGATGAAATATAAAATAACTTTTTAAGTTTTTTTAAAATAAATTTAAGATTTTGATCATGGGTAATTTTAGCCATGATTTTTAGCCCATTGCCAAACAGAGCCTTTTAACACTGGGGTTTGTAAACCTGAACCAACACGACTCAACTTTTATGCTTGATAACACTTGTATTCGGCGTTGAATCTCAGCCGTACATATGGCATCTAAAGACTTTCACTCTTTACCATTGTACACGATGTTTTATTCACCGGTTATGATATTTTACTAATTATGTTTTGTTTATGCAGATCTCTAACCTCGATCACGAGGTTTAATCATCCTCAGCTTATCTAGTAATATATTGTTAAATAATTGTCATGACACAGTTAAAATTCACTATGTATGAAATAGGTCTGTAAATGAGTGTATTTAGTTTAAATCATCAATATATTATTAAAAAAGTATATAATTGATAGTATTTTTTTAAAATACCTTGATATGTATTAAACTAGTCTCTAAAATGTATTTATTTAGTAGAAATATATCGATAAAATATTGAGCAGTTAAAACATTGCTAGTATTATGTTAAAATACCTTAATACATAATGAATCGATGCCTAAATGCAAATAATATATTCAAATATAATAAAATAGCATCAAATAAGCATATAAGTTTAAATATTTAATTAAAATAACTTGAAATGCAATTAATTAGTACCTAAGTTCGTGTATTCAATTGAACTGCACCAATATAGCAATGAATAGATATTAACTTATCGATATTCCATTAAACTTTTATGATATGCAATGAATCTGCATCTAAATACTAGTATCCAATGAAGTAGTATTGAATAGCTATAAAATTGCAGAAATTTAGTTAAAGGACTAAAAATGTAATGAATATGTCTCTAAAAGCATGTAGTCAATTGAAATACGTTGATATATTATTAAATAGTTGTATAGTTATCGATATTCAATTAAAATAAACTTACATGACAGTGGAGAATTGTAAAATTACTAGTATTTTATTAAAATATCTTAATATGTGACAAATTTGTATCTAAATGCTAATATTTAGATCAAATTATGAAAATAGCATCGAATCATTATACAATGGCAAGTATTTCTCGAAAATTGCTTGAAATGCACCGAAACTTATCTATAAATATGTGTATTCAGCTTAAATTTATTAATATAATAACATATTGTTCGATAATTGCCAGCATTCAGTTAAAATAGGTTAATGTGTAAAGAATAGGTCTCTACAAGAGTGTAGTTAGTTAAAACACATCGATATTTCATCAAATTATTGTATAACTATTAGTATTCATTTAAAATACATTGTTATATATCTAATAAGTTTTTAAAAGTATGTATTCACCAAAACTATATTAATATAATTATAAGTAGTTGTGAAATTATTAACATTATTGCACAAATCTTAATATATATAACGACTAAGTGTCTAAGTGTCAGTATTTCATTCAAATATTATCAAATAGTGCTGAATAGCTATATATTTTCAAGTATTCGATTAAAATAAATGAAAATATAATAAATCGGTTTACAAATACGTGTGTTCAACTTAAATTTACTGATATTGTAAAAATAAGTATATAATTGCTAATAGTTAATCATAACAGACAAATATAAAACAATTCTATCTCTGAAGGCATGTATATAATTGAAATACATCAATGTATCTTTAAATAGTTGTATGTTGTTTGGTATTTAATTAAAGTATGACTTTTCGTATTGAATTAGTCTTTAAACATATGTATTCATGTAATATATATTGATATAGTAATGAATAGCTGAAAATTACTAGTATTCTGTTAAAATATCTCAAAATATAATGGATCGGTGCCTAAATACTAATAGCTAGTGCAAATGCATGGAAATAGCATTAAATAGTTTTACAATTACAAATATTCAATTAAAATAACTTGAAATGTAATGAGCTAGTCTCTAAATATGTGTATTCAGCATAAATTTATTGATATAATAATAAACATTATGTAATTACATTGTTTAATTAAATTACGTTAATGTTGTAATGAATATACAGTCATGTATTTAGTTAAAATATATCGATATATCATCAAAAAGTTATATAGTTGTTGGTTTTCATTTTAAACATCATGATATGCATTGACTTAGCTTCAAAAAACATGTATAATGTGGAAATACAACAATATAATTATAAGTAGCCCTGAATGCATGCATTTAAGAGTCAATTTATGACATTTCTTGATATTTTAAAATGATGTAAGAATGAATAATTGCATAATTGCTGGCATTCAGTTATAACACAGTGATATAAAATGAATCTATCTCAAACATGTGTTTTCAATTAAAATACTTCAATGTATAAATATTATGTAATCACATATATTCAATTAAACTTTCTTGATATATTTGTCAAATTGATCTCTAAATACGTCTATTAACCAGAAATGCATAGACATAACAATAAACAGTTACAAAAGTATTAATATTCTATTAAAATATCTTGATATATAATAAATCGGTATCTAAATACGAATATATTAATATGGAACAAATTCATGTCTAAATGCTAATATTTAGATCAAATTATGAAAATGACATTGAATCATTATACAGTGGCAGTATTTCATGAAAATAGCTTGAAATGCAGCAAAAATAAATCTATAAATGTATTTATTCAGCTTAAATTCATTAATATAATAACATATTATTATATAATCATCAGCACTCAGTTAAAATAGGTTAATGTATAACTAATAGGCCTCTATAAGAGTTGAGTTAGTTAAAATACAATAATATTTTATCAAATTATTGTATAATTATTAGTATTTATTTAAAATACTTTGATATATATCTAATTAGTTTTTAAAAGCATGTATTCACCCGAACTGCATTAATATAATTATAAGTAGTTGTAAATTTATCAATATTATTGCACAATATCTTAATATATAACAAAAAAGTGTCTAAGTGTTAGTATTCTATTCAAATATTATCAAATAGTATTGAGTAGCTATATATTTTCAAGCATTCAATTAAAATAAATGAAAATATAATAAATAGGTTTACAAATATTGTTCAAGTTAAAGTTACTGATATTGTAATTAATAGTTGTATAATTGCTAGTAGTTAATAATAATACACTAGTATAAAATAAATTTGCATGCAATTGAAATACATTAATGTATCTTTAAATAGTTTTATGTCATTTGGTATTTAATTAAACTATAATTTTTCGTATTAAATTAGTCTTTAAACATATGTATTCATTTAATGTATGTTGATATAACAATGAATAGCTAAAAATTACTAATATTCTGTTAAAATATCTGAAAATATAATGGATCAGTTCCTAAATACTAATATTAGTGCAAATTCATGGAAATAGCATTAAATAGTTCTACAATTACAAATATTCAGTTAAAATAACTTGAAATGTAACGAACTAGTCTCTAAATACGTGTATTCAGCATAAATTCATCGATATAAGAATAAAATTATGTTAATTGTATTGTTCAATTAAAATACATTAATGTTGAGATTCTTTAGGATTAGATTGAAATCGAGCACACATGCAAACACTAAAGACAATATCAGGGCGACTAGCTGTAAGATATAAAAGAGAACCAATCATACCTCTATATAATTTTTCAGCTACATTTTTACCTTTCTCATCTTTGTCGAGCTTAGTAGATGGACTCATTGGGGTTTCAATTTGTTTCATGTTATTCGTCTCAAATTTTTTGAGAAGTTCTTTTGTGTATTTACTTTGATAGATGAATATGCCTTCAGGAAGTTGTTTATTTGCAATCCAAGAAAGAAGTTGAGTTCTCCCATCATGCTCATTTTAAATTCCCTAGACATGCACTTAGAGAATACTTCACATAGTAATTCATTAGTAGCATCAAAAAAAATATCATCAACGTATATTTACACTAATATGAAATTATCATATTTTCTTTTAAATAGTGTTGTATCAACTTGTCCTTTGACAAAACCATTATCTACAAGAAATTTACTCAATCTCTCATATCAAGCACGGTGTGCTTGTTTCAAGCCATATAGAGCCTTTTTTTAGCTTGAAAACATGATCCAAAAAATACGAGTCAATGAAACCAGGAGGTTGCTAAACATACACTTCTTCGACAATAAAACCATTAAGAAAAGCATTCTTTACATCTATTTGAAATAACTTAAAGTCTTTAGGGCAAGCAAATGAAAATAAGAGACGAATGACTTCCAAACGTGCAATAGGTGCAAATGTTTTCTCAAAATCGATCCCTTCGATTTGAGGGAAACCTTTGGCAACTAATCAGGCTTTATTGCGAATAATAGTTCCGAAATCATTCAACTTATTACGGAAAACTCATTTTGTATTAATGATAGAATGATCCTTGGGTCTTGGGACTAGTTCCCAAACATCATTCCTTTTGAATTGTTCAAACTCTTCTTGCATGACTAAAATCCAGAAATCATCATTTTCGGCTTCTTCAAATGACTTTGGCTCGATTTGAGAGATAAAAGCGGAGTGATTTACCTCATTTTGAAGAGATGATCTTGTTCTTGTCCCTTGTGATGAATCACCAATGATTTGTTCTGATGGAGCTCTCCTTATATTTTTATTCTTTAGGAAGATTCATCTTGCTTCATCTTTACCATTAAATTTTAATTGTTGTGGCACATCTTCATGAGGTTCTTTCTTGGCGCATGCTTCTTCACATTCTATGCTTTGCTTCTCAAAACATGTACCTTCAAAAAGATCATCCCTTCTTGAAGAGTTTGAGTTAGATTCATCAAATTGGACATGAATAGATTCTTCCACTAGCATAGTTCTTGTGTTATAAATACGATATGCTTTGCTAGTTAAAAAATATCCTAGGAATATGGCTTCATCCGCCTTAGGATCAAATTTTCTTAAATCATCTTTACCATTATTCAAAATAAAACAATTACAGCCAAAAACATGAAGATGAGAAATATTTGGTTTACGCCCTTTCCATAATTCATAAGGGGTCTTCCTAAGTATGGATTGAACCGTCACACAATTTACTATATAACAAGCCGTATTTACTACTTCGGCCCAAAAATATTTTGGAAGTCCACGCTCATGAAGCATAGATCTAGCCATCTCAATAAGAGTTTAGTTCTTCCTCTCAACAACCCCATTTTGTTGAGAAGTTCGAGGCGCTGAAAAATTATGTGAGATGCCACGCTCATCGCAAAAGGATTCAAAGCACTCGTTCTCAAACTCACCGCCATGATCGCTACGAATTGAAAGTACTTCAAAACCCTTTTGATTGTATATACGCTTATAAAAAGATTTAAAAATATCAAAAGCATCGCATTTGTCAGCAAGAAATAAAGTCCAAGTAAATCTAGAATAATCATCAACTAATACAAAATAATATTTCTTTCCTCCTAAACTAAGAGTTATATTAGGTCCAAATAAATCCATGTGCAAGATTTCAAAAGGTTTTAAAGAGGTAATAATATTCTTAGACTTAAAAGAATTTTTAGTTTGATTTCCTAGTTGACATGCACCACAAAGTCTATCCTTCTCATAAATAAGTTTAGGCAATCCATTAACTAAATCTAACTTAGAGATCTTATGTATGGTATGCATGCTAGTATGTCCTAACCTTCTATGTCATAGCCATGAGTCATTGACATGAGATGCAAGATATTTTATATCATTATAATCAATAGAACATAGATCAACTTGATAAATATTGTTATGTCTATTTTCTACAAATATAATCATACCAACATGCTTGATAAGACAATGAAAAGTATTGAATGAAACTTCATAATCATTATCACAAAGCTAAGAAATGCTAAGCAAGTTATATGCAAGACCATCAACTAATAGGACTTTATCTATGGAGGTTGTAGAATTTTTACTGACTTTACCGATTTCGATTATACATTTTTTGGTATTGTCACCAAAAGTTATAAGTCCTTCATTTTTTGGCTTTAGCGAGGTGAATTTATTTTGTCCCCTGTCATGTGACGAGAGCACCCGCTATCCAAGTCCCACATGCCTCCATAAGTCCCAAAGTGGAGACATACCTGCAACATGAACTTTCAAGTCTTGATTTTAGGAGCCCAAATATATTTGGGTACTAAGGTGTTAGTCAATACAGTATGATTATTATGAGATATATTTTTTGGAAGTCATATATAAAAAGTACATTTGAATGTAAGCATGGATTTTCTTATTCTATAAATACGAGCAATATGTTCATGCTTTTGACAAAAGTTATAAATAATGTAGAACATGACACTCAAGACTAAGGTAATTTCATTTTCAAGCTTTTCTTCATCATCTTTACTTGAATCACCTTCACTTTCGATTGTTGGTGGAGAGGAGGCTTTTAGAGCTAGAGTCTTCTTCTTTCTAGCACCTTCTTCTTTCTAGCACCTTCTTCGTCATCCTTTTTCTTTTTCTTTATTTTCATCTCTAACTCATATGTTGTTAAGGAACCTAACAACATATTAAGTTCAAGAGTTGAAAGATTTTGAGCTTCTACAATGGCTGTTGCCTTGACATTGTATTCCCTAAGAAGATATCTTAAAATTTTTCTGACAAGTTCCTCGTTAGTAAAATTTTTTTCAAGAGAAAACAAACTATTAATTATGTTAGTAAAACGGGTAAACATATCTTTAATAGATTCATCAGGATTCATTTCAAATAGCTCATAATCATGAATCAGTATATTTATTTTGGATTCTTTGACTTGGTTGGTACCTTCATAAGTGAGCTCAAGTTTAGACCATACCTCATGAGATGTATTGAGATTACATATTCTATTAAACTCACTTGGAGAAAGACCACATTGTAGATGATTGAGAGCTTTAGCATTGAGTTGTGTCAATCTCTTCTCTTCCGGTTTCAAATCACAAAACTCCTTAGGTGTTACTTTGTCTTCCTTTATAGGAGAGACAAATGACTTTCTAGTTACCTCCAATAGTTTTATGTCTATGCCTTGAAGGTAGATCATCATTCTTCTCTTCCAAAAGTTATAGTGTAGACCTTTGAAGAGTGGTGGATGATTTGCCGAGAGTCTCTCGCATATTGCGTCATCCAGAATATGAGTAGGAAGTGTCATAGATCATCTCTATGAGGGTAATCCTAAAATAATAAGTAAATAATTACAAAGACCAGCTCTGATACCACTTGTTGGCCCAGGGACTTCCCAAGAGGGGAGTGAATTGGAATTTTAAAAAAATTAAATGATTGCTTTTAGTTTAGAAAAGAGTAAGAAGTAGTATACTTAAGTTTGTCAAATTGACCAAGTACACTGAGTTCTGAAATCACCTGGACAAGGAAAAGCTGTGCAGAAAATTTTACTCGAACAGTCCAATCGATTTTGAGAATTGACCAAGGTTCGCAGAGCAGTGCAAAAAACTTTTATCCAAACAATCCAGTCGATTTTGGGAATTGACCAAGGTTCTAAGAGCAGTGCAGAAATGAATCCAAAAGTGACTAGAAATAATAAATTTAGAGTTTACTAATCATATATTTGTTTTGAATAAAAATACTTCAAGTTTTCTATAACTTTAAATACTTAAATTTAGATATGTTCTATCACTTTGGTTCAAGAGAATTTGAGAGCAAAAGTGAAAAGAACACAATAAATTTATAGTAGTTCGGCTTACCGCCTAGTCCACTCCTCACGCTCCTCAAACGAGAATTTTCACTAAATCTCCCCGGCTTTTTAGGGGAACCAAAGCCAAATAATCCCAATACAATCCTATGACTTTTTACAAGAATCAAAGCCAAGAAAATCTATACACCACGGTTTTTTGCAGGTACCAAAGCCGAGCAAACCTTCAAAATAAACTCAAGAGAAAATAGAAAATGATACAAGGTTTTGCTAGCCTTGCTAGCTCAATTACAATTTAAGCACAAAAAATAAATTACAGTGAAGAGCTCTATGCATACAACAACTTGCCAAGGATAAAAACTCATAGAAGTCCAAGATTAAATTCTATAATCTTGGGGCAAAAAGAAAAGAAGAAAGTATAATGGTTAAGCAAAAACAAACATCTCAAAATATTCAGGGAAAAAGCAAGCTTTAAGATATGAAACTATTATCTACACAGTCTTGCTTTTATTGTTCAACAAAAAAAAACAGTGAAAGTTCAGATTATGAAAAATTTGAAGCAACGATAAAACCCAAAAGCCAAGAAGGAATGTTTACAATGAGGATTACTAGTCTTGACTTCAGAATAGTGAAAAACACAACACTCTTTCTTTCTTTTGTTTCTCCTAGAAGAGGTTTGTTTGCAAGTAGAAGCTTGAAGGAGAGCTTGAAAGATTTTTTAGCAGGAAGAAAAGTAGAGAACAGCAGGAAATGTATGCTTTTATTTTCCGACAGCAGGTGGTAAGCATGGAGCTTGAAATATTTCACAACAAAGATTATTGCAGCTATAGAGATGAATTTCACAGCAAAGATTATCAAGGAATGAATAGACTTTAGGCTGACTAAGATTAAGTACAAGTTAAATCCTTGGCAAAAAATATGCATGCTTACAATTATATCTTAGAAAAGAAAATAAAAAAGAAACATGTAATATACTTCTTTTCTTGAACTTGAATTTGGACATTCACCTCAATTATGACATAAATAACCTGATAATATATTAATAAGATGATTAATTCATAATGCTAAACTAATTATAATTATCAAAATTGAGAGATTCAACAAGACTATCATGACATGTAATGAATCGATCTCTAAATATAAGTATTCAGTTAAAATATAAGCTAATAGTTGTATAATTCAAGTAAAATACTTGTATATATGGCAGTTTACATTAAAATATATTAATACGCGATAAATCAATCGCCGCATATACGTATTCAGTTAAAATACATCGATATATTATTTAATAGTTCTATAATTATAATTATTAATTTTAAATAACTTGATCTACAGAAAATTAGTCTCTAAATGCCATTATTTAGTTAAAATATATCGATATATTAGTGAGTAACTATATAATTGTCTATATTTAGTTAAAATACTTTAATATGTATTGATTCAGTCCATAAATACATAGTAATTTATTAAAATAAGTCAATATATCATCTGATAGATATATAAATTATTAGTATTTAATTAAAATATATTAATATATAATGAGTAGGTCTTTAAATACAAGTATTAAATTAAAATATATTGATATGTAGTAGGATAGTTATATAATTATTAGGATTCAATGCAAATAATTTGATATCTAACAACTTGATTTCTAAATGGAAGTATAAAGTTGAAATTTTTTTATAAATCTTATATTAGTTGTCTAATTATTCATACATATCTTGGTACGTAATAAATAGGCCTATAGATGCAGGTATTCAATTGAAATACTTTAATTAATGTTCTAATCATTGTATAATTTTCATTATTAAGATAAAATAATTTGATATATAATATATCAATCCATAAATACAAGTATTCTATTCAAGTACATCAATATGCCATCGTATAATTGTATTCTTTCTAGTATTCAGTTGAAATAGTTTAATTTGTAATGACTAAGTCACTAAACCCAAGTATTCAGTAATAATTCATCAAAATATTATCTAATTATCATATAATTGTAAGTATTTAATTAAAATATTTTAGTTATGTTACGACTTAATATTTAATCGCAAGTATTTAATTGAAAAAAATTGATATATTATTAAATAATTATATAATTACAGCTAATAATCTCTAAATAGTATTATTAAGTCTAAATACAATGATATCTCATACAAAAGCTATATAACTATTAGTTTTTCATTAAAATACTTTAATATGTAAAAAATTAGTTTAAAAATGCAAGTATTTGGCATAAATATAACAATATGTTATCTAATAATGATTAATTATAAGTAATGTGATATATAATAAATTGATCTCTAAATGCAACTATTTAGTTGAATTACATTCATATATCATTAAATAATTATATAAATTACTACTTAATTAAAATACTTTAATATGTGATGAGTCGATCTCTAGAAACAACTATTAATTTGAAATACATCAATTCTTCATCGAATAATTATGTAATTGTCTATTTTTAGTTAAAATACTAGGATATATGATGAATCTAATTTTAAATATAAGTATGTAATCGAAATAGATTAATATATATCATCTGATAGCAATAAAATTGCAAGTATTTAGGATTTTACTTTGATAGATAATAAATTATTCCCTAAATGCAAGCATTTAGGTGAAATATATCGAAATATCATAGAATAATTATATAATTGCTATAATTCAATCAAAATGCTAAGGTTTGTAACTAATAAGTCTCAAAATGCGTCTCTTCAGTTGAAATACACTGTTATCTCATTTAATTTATTTAAAGTTTTTTTAATAGCATATAGGATTATTGATGAATTTTCTTCGAGAAAGTTGATCTCATTTTAAGTAACTTGACTTTCAGTCATAAAAAAATTTAGTAAAAGTCATGCGAATTTTCAATATCTTAACTTGGACTCGGAAACTATGTATAATACAAGATTTTTAAGAAATATGCATTGTGAAACTGTTTTCTAGATCTCCACTGGGAAAAAATATTAGGCAAATTATTAATAGGTTCCTAGTTTACTTAATTCCTATTTTACTTTACTTTTATATTTTTATTTTAAATTTTAGGACTTAAGTGAAGAAAAAATATTAAGGGCCTAAGTGCAAGATGTCAAAATTTATAGACTAAAATATAATTATGAGTAAACTAACTGACTTATCATTAATTTCTTAAACAAATTTAAAGAAAAAATACAACACTGGCAAAAAATATTTTTAAGGACAGAGTTCAATTAATTTTGATTTAAAATCAATAATTCACCTCTGACTTCTCTTATTCTTGCCCAAGCAATACGCCGCATGTTTTTTTTTAGGATAATTACCTACATGTCATATTATTTCGCTTTATTTATGCGTTACCATCCATTCTTAGTTAATTACGCTATGCACACTCAAAACATTATAAAATTTTACATACATACACTTTCACTTGTTTTCATTATAATGAGCAATTATAATTTTCCAATAACCTAACTATAGTTAGGTTACAAAAAATCTAAATCATTCATCATATTATTTTAAGGATATTTAAATATATTTTGAGTGAAAATCTTAAAACTTTGATATTTAGTTTGTGGTAAGGGAAGGAAATATCTGCGATGTGAATTGATTTTAGGAAAGATCAGCGCTTTAGTGTGACATTAAGGAAGAAAAAAAATATGTACTATTAAGAGTTGTTGACATGTGGCTCCAGCGCTGCATCACAGCCATACACGTGGCGCTCCATCTTAAAACATCATGCTTCAACCTTTGAAGCTGTTAACCTCGTGGGTGAGGTTTGGGCCCTCTAACCTCTAACCTCGTGGGTGAGGTTTGGGCCCTCTAACCTCTAACCTCGTGGGTGAGGTTTGGGCCCTCTAACCTCTAACCTTGTGGGTGATGTTTGGGACCTCTAACATCTAACCTCGTGGGTGAGGTTTGGGCCCTCTAACGTCTAACCTCGTGGGTGATGTTTGGGACCTCTAACCTCTAACCTCGTGGGTGAGGTTTCGAGCCTCCCAAACCTTCTGCATGATTGATATTTCCAGTTCTCCCAGCTACATCAAGCAAGACGTTTCTCAGCTATACCTATTATTGTCAGCGTAC